>JAKSZT010054334.1:0-230139 GCA_026826555.1 Tolypeutes matacus
TTTAATCTCTGGCCCTAGTACTGCAAAAAAAAAAAAAAGAAAGAAAAGAAAAAGATAATTTTAGGTAGATATTCTGATGTAGATATCTGAGTATTTTATATATTTCTCATGAATTTTCCAAGCATCTCTTTGAATTGGGAATGGAGAAAATTTCCTCTTTATCAACATGTGAAAAATTTCAACTTCTTGTATAAGCCTCAAAATGATTATATGGATCCATCCAAATCTCGAAGCAAAATAAATACAGTAGTCCTGTATTGCCTTGCCTCACAGATATTTCTATTACATCAGTCTTTAATTTATCCAATTTGTGTTAATGTGCAATAGCTTTGTCTAAAAGTTTGTGGCTGTAAATAAAAAATGTCTTCAAGATTTTAACTGACTTGATCAGAAATCAAGACATTTTATTGATAATAAATGCTTTTTTAAAATTGTCATTTGGTTATTTCAAACATCTAAATTTCTATCTACCTACCTACCTACCTACCTACCTACCTACCTACCTACCTACCTACTATCTATTTGTCTATTGCTATATATACATGTCTGTTTGTTTGTTTAGGGCCTGGGAGGAAGAGAGTGAGGCATCTTGGAAGGGATGATCAGAAGTGAATTATCCTATTCACCCTGAATGGATGGATTGCCAAGGTGATGAAGAGGTACCTCTAGCCCTAACTAGGATCTCCCTGTAGGAAAAGCATGAGATGTAAGATTGCAACTTAAAATTTTTGTTTACAAAAGCTGTCAGGGCTTTTTCTTAAGTCTTCACTCTAGTAATTTAACAATAATTTCTATGGCTACTAAGAGAAACCCTTAAGTTATAAAATAAAATGAGATAGTATGGAATAATACAAAGACTCTATGTTCACTTTATTCTTTAAACACAATATGTAGTTAATTTTTCAAGTCTGAATTCCTTCCCTTTAAATCCTTACAAAATAATTTCAAAAGTTAGCTGTTACTTTCACATATTTAGAGATTAGAAAAATGAAAACCAGAGAGGTGACTAAATTTGCCTGAGGTCACACAGCTATTAAATTAGTGGACCTGGATTTGCCTCCATTTGCCTCCAAAGCTAGCCTATGTTACCTTGCTAATGTGGCCTTAGGCTGAGGGCTTTGGTAAATTCCTTAAGGAAACCAAATAGATATCCTTTTTCAGTAAGTTCTTTTCATAACGCTATACTGCTAATCTGTACTTATATTTTCCCTTCTCACCTTATCCTAACTTGAGCATCATTCAAGAAAACTATACTTCCTGGTCATCATGGAAATTGCTCATAAATTGCAAGTGGTGATGAGAATCGTGATACTGACCCATTGAAAGGACAGCAAGATGATTGCCTTGTATATTTTATATGTTAGCAAATTGATTAAGTACTACTAGAGGTTTCATTTATTTATTATTACTATGGACATCTCTTCTCTTTGAAACCTTAATTCCTTATGAAATGAGATAACCAAGTCAAATTTTCCCAATATTTGGCAATCCTGTATTAAGCATGCCCATGTTGCTACTTGACACCAATTTCAGAGCAGCCCTGGAATATGGTTGCCTTCAAACAAACACTTTTTGTTTGGATCCGAAAAATCTGCAGCAAACATCACTCTCCTAGTTCTTTCTTTCAGTTTTGTTTTCGGACACTTGAGATCCACATTGTCCAATATTTATCTTCAGTTGTTATGTGGAGAGAAAGAGGCAATTGACTCTAGCAGCTTGATTTTAGATTATACATTTATCTATTGATAATTAACATCAAGAGAAATGTTTTGCGATTCCAATTTTAGCAAATGTTTTATCCTCTTGAAATTTCCATAACAGGTAATATTACCAGAGGCAACTTTTCTTTTGCAATTATTTTCTGTAAGAACTTCTAACTATGCTTAACTTTTAAAGAATGAATAGAAAGAGTTGAGCAAAGAGAGGGAAAGATCAGTAATTAGCCCAGTAAAGAATTTATTGATTAATAAAATTTCATTCAAGCATACACAAATATACAGGGCAGTGCTTTTAACAAAAACACAATACAAAACAAAAAGAAAGAAAGACATTTTGAACATCATTAGAAGTTGAATATCGAAGTCTGGAAGTTTTATGGCTGGATAAAGTTAGTGCCCCTCTTTGGATGTTTTAGAATTTCATTCCAGGTGTGAATAACCTCAGAACAAGGAGAATTTCTGCAAAGCACATTAGCTCTAAATTACTAATAGAAAAACAGATTTTATTTAGGGTCAGAGCTAGTGTGGGAATTGAAATTCCAAGACCATACATTATTGTTCACTTAGGGATATTGTGTTAGGTAACAGTAAAGAAAAAAAGGAACAGTGGAAAGGCCAGTAGTATTAACATCTAACATAAGAGTGTGTTCTAAGTGTGAACCCTAATACCCAAAGGGACTGGAATCTGGATGTCTGCCTGCCTGACCTAATCCTATAAAATAAAAAAAGAAAGGCAGTTGACAGAGAAAGCAATTTTATGTCTGTTTTCTTTCTTTTTTTTTTTCTTAAGTTGTCCTTTGCTATTCAGGCGTTTCATGAAGGTATGCAAAGGCAGTTTTCATTAGTTGTGTCCATATGTTGGTATTCCTGATCTAAAACAAAACAAAGCAAAACAAAATATGATGGCTTTTCATCTCCTCCCTTTTATACTGCATTATTGTTCCTATTAATTCTACTGTATAATGAACATAGTAAAGCAGGGGAAAAGAAATACAGTATTTTGGACTTGCTGTATGTTAGGAAACAGTCGCAAAAATGGAAGAAGCCCTATTTCTAGAACAACCAGCAACTAATTGAGCATCTCCCTCCCTCTAGCCCCATCCACTAGCTTATATCAAACTTACAATGAATGGAATGACATTGAGTCTTCTGACCAAAGTATTTTTCTTTGAGCTGTATAAAATACTGGCATCCTTTTTTCTAATGAGTTTTAAGCGTTTTAAAGTATATACTATTTTCTTAGGTCAAAATCACACAGAACTCATGAAAGAGAAGAAATATTTGAGGTCAGTAGAGTCCCCAAGTCTAGTCAATCAGCCTCTGAAGAAGCAATTTAAAAATCACCATGCATCCATGTGTGGTGAGATGAGATAAGACCCACTAGGGGCATCTTAATGAATGAAAGTTTGTTCAAGAATGGGAATGAAACTGACAGTAAGAGTTTAATTGTTCCTAACAAAGGGGCATTATGAGTTTATGAATTGAATGTGAAGGAGGAGAGATGAATCATAGGAAAGGAAAGGAGTTTTGAAGGCAAGAAATAATTTCTAATAGTTCATTTGATCAAGTTTCTGCTCTGGAATATGAAAACAAGCAAACAAACTACACTTCTTTCCCAATTTCCCTACACAATATTCAAGAAAGCATTATGGATCAGATCTATTTGGTAGATAACACAGAGTTGGAGTATGGCTTCAAGAGAGGTATAACACAGAAGTAATGCCACCCACAAGCAGCTCTCCACTGCTAGATAACCTATTCAGTCCATTAAGTTTATTTAGCATCTAGGTACAAGGTAAAACAGTGAGTATGGTTGACGTTCATGTATCAGATTTGTTTTTCAAGTTCCTCTCTATAACTCCATCCTCATGATTCTTTAGAATAATGATTCTCAATGTTTGAGACAAGACATTTTTGTACGTTATTTCAACACTCCTAAACCTTTTAGAATTACTTTTAAATAAAAATCTCCCTATCTCCATCAAGATCTAAACTCATAATACTTGAGTAAGAAAAGAACTTCAAATCACCTTACCCATGTTTATAGGTTTAGATGGTGTTTCCAAGAACTTGACTGAAAAATAAAACATAAGCCAATGCATTATATAGTATTTATTATTCTCTCACTTTCAGTGGCACCGTTAATTACTCCTTCAATTGCCTGCGGGCTTCCATTTGACACTCTATATTCTTATATCACAATTCCTGCTCCTATTATTGCTTAAATTAGTTAATATTTTTAGAATGCTTAGATGACTGCCTGGTACCTCATGTGTTTTATGTAAATGTTGTTTAAAAAATTATTTTGTGGATACAGAGTTTATCTACAAATTTAAATATATATATATTTAAATATATACAGAGAGAGAGAGAGAGAGAGAGAGAGAGAGAGAGAGAGAAAGTCCCTATTCTCATGGAACTCATGTTCTCTTTGCAAAGACAGATGGACTGTGTTTAAGTATCTTAAGCAAGACTTACACTTAGCATGGTGCTCCTGATCCCAGTAATTTATAATTAAAAAGGGGGCAGCATTGCATAATAGAAGGATCATGGGCTGGGAAGTCAGGAAGACTTTATTTTACAGACTGTGGTCCATTATCAGCTGTGTGTAACCTTGAAAACCTTACTCAACCTTTCTGAGTTTGTTTTGTTTTCCTATCTGTGAAATGAGCATAATGAAATCTACCTCCTACAGTTGTTTTTAGCATCAAGCGGCACATGGTAAGCATACACATTTAATTTCAACAAATGTTCCCTGGACATGTAATTTGTACTTTAGTTATTTAGTATTTCTTAATCTTTAAAGCATTAAGGATACAAAATATAAAAATTGATAAAATCAACTTCTTCTCCATCAAACTTAGAGTTCATGGTCCATGGATTTTGACAATTCCGCTTTTCAATTTCCTAAGCTTGTTTTCTCAATTTTTATACTATCATGTGCATATGAGAAAAAAAATCAGAGTTGAAAATGTAAAAAGAAAAATCATTGCCATGTCTCTGTCTCTACCTGAACCAGGTGTGATGAGCACTGGGAAATATCATCAAACCAGCTAGAGAGCGCTCATTACAAAATTATGCTCAGCAACCACATGTGAAACCTCAGATCTTCCCAGTGTACCCACCTCTTCTCTTGGTAGCTCTTTCTCACAATTTCTGAAGTAGTTATTTACAATCTGCCACCCACACACTGACCTCCCTTTCTCTTTAAACAGATTGCTTTGACTCCTACATCAGACAGCATTTAAATATACTCTACATTTTCCTACCAAAACAAATTCTTTGTCAACATTCCATTCTACTTAGGCAAACACTCTAACTTGTCTTCTGCTTCAGACCCAAACTTTAAGAAAGAATTTCCTAAATTTAATATCTTATTTCCTCACTTCTTCTCACCTGACTATGTACTTTTTCTTTTCCTTAATATGGCTCTGTAGAGCTTTAACTGTCTTCTCTCTTGATTTCCCTTCACTTCCATGCTCTTGGTATCACTTGCATCTCACTCTTTGCCTTCAGATACTCCTTCACAGTCAGTTTCCTCTAAATTATTTCCCCTTTTCTACTTTTTAAATAGTACATTTTCCAGTGTTCTGTTTAAGGCCTTCTCATCTCAGTTTCTGCATTTTTCCCATAGGTAGTTGCATCAACTCGCAAGCCTTATATCATAAATTACTCTTATTACTTGCAAATTGTTATCTTCAACCAACACTTTTCTCTTAGTCCTAACCTTCCAGGGCACACTGATCATCTTCACCCTCATGTCCTGCGAGTCCTTCAAACTGAAAATATCTAAGGTTGAATTCATCATCAAAACCTCTCCACTGCCTTCCCCAAATTACCAGTCCTCTCATGTTTCTGATCATGGTCTATCATTGTTGGACAAACCCAGAAACTTGTAGGACATCCTCTCCTCACATCCTCACCATGTCCCAGTGACCAACAAATAACCAAACACCAAGTCCTTTAAATTCTACCAGGATGTCACTCTCAAATCTGACTATGTCTCTAAGTTCACATTGCTAACGATCCAGCCATTTCAGCCTCCTTCATATCTCATCTGGGCTACAGCAACAAACTCCAACAGTTTATTGTTTTCATTACTATCCTGCTACCCATTTCCCACAGGCAAATATAAATCTGATAATGTTCAAACTCAGATTCAAATACTTTGAGTCCTTTTCCAATATCTCTGGGCATAAATGCCTTGAAGTTTAAAAGAAGTACATTCAAAAAAATTTAAAAAGGCTTTTTAGGCAATATATTTTACCACCTGAGATGATACAGATATGAAATATGACAAAGTCTATAAAAATGTATATATCCATAACAATCTAGGCACTAGAAATAGTCACTCAAAATAATGCTAAGATGTATATATTAGTTTGCATATTAGTAATGTTGTCTTGAATGCAAGCAACAGAATTTGACTCTAATTTGGTGTGTGTGTGGTGGGGAGGGAGACTGGCGTGCAGGCACTGAAGTAGTTCACAGACTTAAAATAAGAACTTGACAGTAAGCCAGAGCTAGGGAAGAAACTAGGACAACACTAGAGATTCAGCAATAGGAGTTCATGGACTTTGCCTTGATACTTCTGTATTTTATGAGGCCCAGCATTAGGGACTCCAGGTTTTTTATCTCTCCATTCCAAATTCCAGATATCAGTGGATGTAAACCTGATTGTCATAGCTGGAACCAAGTGTATACCTCTGGAACAAAAGCTAAACACATTCAGCTCTAGGACACTGATGCCATTTGTACCCGTTTGTAACCGAGTCATTTCCAGAGAATGAGAACTCAACTTCCATTCATGAAGTGATTGCGTCTACTATACTAGTGGGGTACTTTGTGTATTTTTTTAAAAAGCAAGGACTGAGCATTAATTAGTCTTGTGAATTTTGGGCTTGAATGAATTAATGACCTTTTTAGAGTATGCTCTAGCAAGTGATGTTAAGAGGGGTATCATATTAAGAGGTTAATTAATTTCCACCTGTGGAAGTATAAAAATGTAAACACTTTCTTTTGCAATGCAACAGGATTCTTGCCATGCTTATTCAAGATGATTTATCAGACAGCCTAAAAGAACAAGAGGAGCCCAATTTTCCAAATTTAGAATTGCATTACAGTGAACACTTAAATATTTTATAATATAAAAGGGAGTATTTGAACAGGGTCTATAGATTGTTTTGTCTTCCTAGACAGGGTTCTTTCCCTCAGGCATACCCACCTGCTGGGGCTGCAGTCATCAGCTTGCCATAGAACAGGGGTTCTTAACCAGGGGTCCTAGAACTTGAATTGAAATTCAAAAAAACATGATTCTTGTGGGGACGTGTTGTGTGGGTGTGATATATTTATTAAATAATACACAGTATAGTGTAGACTTAGTAAGGGGTCCGTGGTTTTCACCTGACTGGCAAAGGGGTCCGTGGAACAAAAAAGATTAAGAATCCCTGCCATAGAAGATGCGAGACCACTGAGAAATACCATTGGGTTTCCTTGCCTGCTAGCCTGTCTCCTGCTGCCCTCCATTTCTCCAAACACCTTTACCTAGAAGCTGCCATGGGAGCCTTTTATTATTGAAAGGGCTCAAAGAATATAAAACAGCTGGTCATGTCTAATGCCTTAAAGATGCATACATGCTCACTTTTTATTTAATGCCCTCCTGGTAATTTGAGCAGATGCTTGCTACAAAACAACATTAGTCATCTGAAAAGTATGCATCACAATATGACTCAAGAATATCATAGGACATTTACATAAAGATTTTTAAACTAAACTATATATACACACACACACAAATGATTATATGAATCAAAGAGATTTCACCTAAAATCAAATGATTAGTGAGGACTTAATTACATGGGTCTGATGTCTTTCATATCAGAATTTGTTGAATCATTACTAAAATTGGGAAAAGTAGTTTAACTATGCAAATGCATCATCCTTAAAATTTAATCAATTTACAGTGTGACAAAATAGTCTGTTGCATTAACCAATTCACCAATGTGTTTCAGTCATGTGGGGATAATGCAAATTATTTAAATTATGATCACTTAAAATGTAACAGAACGGATCTGATTAATTGGTTTAAAATAGAAAAATGCATACTGAAACAGTAAATTAAACAAGGCAGAAGGTTTTGTATTTATTTATTTATTTTAATTTGCCTACTACCCAAAACACAACATTTTAATGTTTTTACAAAGGTGCCTAATATCATAGCTATCTAATCTGCAGCATTTATTTGCTCATTCTTCACATTTTCTAACATGAGCACATCAGCTAAACTCTGCCGTTGCTTCTCTAATCTTGCCATTGCTTTTGCCATTTCTTTTATTTAAAATACTATCATCATTAAAAATTTCTTACTGCTTGTGATTTCTGGGAATTATGGGTATAAATGAAAATTGTTTAAGAGAAAGAATCACAAGTTAAAATCATGTATATAAACGGATATTTTCCATTTGCTCTATTTCTGTCCTTATAAATAAAATTATCTGAATAATGCAGGACATAAAAAGATATCATCATAAGTTTCCTTATCTATCATATTAACTCAGTCCAGAAATAGCAATCCCAGAGGCAGTAAAACATTGCACTGTGGCAGAGGGACCTAGACTTCTCTAATCTCGTTGCTCTATTAGACATCATTTACATTTACATTCCCAGGATCATCTCAAGATCCAAGATGACCAGTGGAGCTTGAGTCCTATGACCCACATGGTAGCCAGCACAAAGATAATGAGGAGTGCCTACCCTCCCCCATAAAAGCACTGAACTTGTGCTTATACCCCCATCAGCCAGACTTTACTCATGCCACTCCTAGACACAAGTGCATCTGGGAAATGTACCCAGATAAATGTATGTGGATATATTTTTATAAAGAAAAACATGCAAGAGATAGCAGAATCTGCCCAATTCTCCAAATCTCAATTTTATTCAACACGATATATAGATTGAGTCATTCTGCTATTTAGTTCAATATACCAAATAAAAGAAAAGAAAATTTAGAATATAAAAATAAGCATGGACAGAAAAAGGAATGGCAGAATATTATACCTAATGTCTAATGAGCCTGGTGCATTGCCTCTGTTTACTGAAGCATTGTTAGGGAATAGGACATTGTTGTGCTTTAAACCATCGACTTTAAAATGCTGATAAATTTTTTTTGTCTCTTACTCTAAGATAGAGCAATGAACAAAGGCTTGACTTGAGGCCTGTGATCCTTAAAAAAGAGACAGGCAAAGAAGTTGAGTGCTACATTCACCTGAAATTTTCCCTAGGGGATTGTACAACTCATGGGGGAATGGATTCTATGTGAACCATGAAATCTTACTAGGTGAAGAGACAGAGGTAGAAGTTCCTGTCTGATAAAATGTCTGGAACTGAAGAGTAGGAAACATAAGAGAGGAAACCTTAAAATCTGTTTGTAAAATTTCCCCAAACTGTTGGCTCATTCCTAAGCTGCAGATGTGTAAGCCAAGAATCCACAAAACCCAAGCAGAAAATGGCAACCAGGAGGCTAAAGATCTGAAAAGAGATTCCAGAAGCCACTCTCAGAGTTCAGGATCAGTGCTGGAAGAGTCACAGACACATGTTCAGTAGCCATCTCCCAGCCTTTGCCTACCTGCTGCCTCCTTTTCTATTGTGCAATGATGTTTCAGTTTGCTTCCATTCCACAGCTAGTGGGGGAAGTTAGGTCTAAGAACCAGAACTGAAATCTGGAACAAGTAGCTCCAGATGCTTATCATGGCTGCAACTCACAGTGGCAGGGCCCCCTTCCTCTGTGGTGGATAAATATTCAACCCTCAAACAACACAGGGTCTCTCCCCTCCCATGCATAGTAGACTGTATGGAGCTGCCAACCACCAATCCGAGCAGTTTAGCCTCCCAGGGAGACTGCCATGACGAGATCTCTTCCCCCATTCTTTTGGACCCTTTGTGTTGTGTAAGTAATAAAGCCATCATTTGCTGTGAGTCTCTGTTGTACCTGAACCTGTGTTCCTGTGACACACCATGTAGCAACTCATTCCACAGATTTTGACACAGCAAGCAGGCTACATGGGGAAGTATGGAGTGGGCTGATTTTTTTGGCCATTCTTTTTATCGCTTTTGTGTTCCTTTTATACAGGAGCATCTCAAGCAACACAAGACTCATGGTTTTATGGGCTACTCTGAGAGTTTACCCCTACCCAGCCAGCCTGGGTAGATGTTCTGACTCACAGCTGGGGGCCTAGGACAGACTGTCTCCATACTCTGGGGCAAGGGCAGTGATAAATGGGACTTTGAGAATCCCCCCATGAATGTTTCCACACTAAGATCATTGGGTCTCCCACTATCTGGTGTACAGCCCCCTGGTTCAAGGCCTTTTACATCTGTTTTCATTCCGGAACCAGACACCCCTGTGCTCAGGCCACTCATACTGACCTTGAGGTTAGTGTGAGGCCGGTCATTATTCAGGAGACTATTAGAACGAAAGATGGGGACCCAGAGGTGAAAACGAAAATGCGAGTTTTTACCAGGGAGGAAATATGGGGTAAGAATGATAGGTATAGGAAGAAGCCAGAAAAGGAGCTCCTGTCATGGCTGTCCTAAGTTTACATTCAGAGCATTGTGACTACCCTGATCTCCCAGGCTGAGTGGAAGCGTCGGCTGCCTCGTACCCAACCCTATCTTCCCCCAAATTCTTAGTCAGCTGGAGTTAAGTGAAGAGGAGGTGAGGGACAGGGAGGGAGTAGTTGAGTATGCAGCCACTGCAGGCACTCTGTGGCCAGGCATGGTACCCTCTGTTTGACAGGGTGCTTCAGGGAGTCAGGCAAGCTTATCCCACTCTGTGGGACCTGCCCTGAATTCCAACTAAGCCTTTGAGTAATGTGGAGTAAGCCATGGTGGCATTCACACTGCTACATTCAACTGGATGTTGACATGTGGATGTTCCACCCCCACTGGAGAGATTTAGCCCCTCAACAGATTCCCATTTTGTGACAGGATATTGGTGATTTTATTAGAAAGGAACCCCCTGAGTAGGGCAACAAGCTAGCTCTGTGCCTCACTCCAGGACTTCCCCTAGGAAATGCAATTAAGTGGGTGTATCATACTGTCCCACCCTAGGGGAGTGGCCACCAGATGACCGAGGGGGTTGAGCTGGCAGTTGCTGGGTGCAGTCCCTTTAATCAAGCTGGCTCTAGGATCCATAGGATGGGTTGGTGGCCTCCCCTTCCTCTCAGGGAACCCACTTACCAAACTCTGTCCTTGTGGTTACTAGAGCAAGTGGTTCCAAAGGACCAATAAAGAACTTTGGGAAAAATATAAATTAGAAGGAGGGCCACGAATTCAACAGGGACAATCTTCCCCTGCTCAATCCCTTCCCCACAATCCCCAGATATGGGTGGTAGAGGAGGGGGATGAGCCTGGAAATCCTCAGCCTCTCCTTTTGGCCCTGACTGAGGAGTCTGGCCCCTGGGGAGGGGTCTCTATACCCAAACCTGACTAAATTACAAATGGCCTAGGGGTGGGGTTGAAGGCCCTGCCCATCCCTTGGGACTGAAGGCCATATACCCTAGCGTGTATACAATTTGGAGGCAGTGAGCAAAGCTTTATGGTGCTTTTGGATTCAGGTCCCCAGGTCACTATTATTCCGGGAGATGCAGGGGTTAGGGGAAAGGCACATAGAGTTAAGAGGTTCTGGCATTCCACAGGGGAATGGGGACAGTTGATTACTGCTATCTTGGTCAGTTCTTATGGCCCTCTGGAAGCTCCTGTTTTTGTGTTTCCTGCTGGGAAATGCATTATAGGAATTGATATCCTGCACTGCTGCACCTCCCAGCTGTGATGGCAAAGATGCACTCCCCCATGCCATCAAATTCTGACCACCACAGTTGGAAAAGAGATTGAATGTGCTCCCACTGTGTTCCCGTCTCCTTGCCACAATGTCCAGCAGCAGCAATACCAGCTTCTTGGTAGGGGAAAAGGAAATTACTGAATTCATAAAAGAACTTCTGTCTACAAGTATCCCCCACTCCACCCTCTCTGCCTATAATAACAGAGTGGCCAGTGAAAAAGATGAGTGGAGGATGGTATCTGACTATAAACTATCTGGGTTTGAGTGCAAATGTGCTCCCTTTGGCACCTGAAGTCCCAGACATTAAGACTCTCACAGAAGACATTATGGTCTCCACCAGCATTTAGTGCAGTTGTTGAGCTGGCGAATGCCTTTTTCTCTACTCTGGGAGGAGAACCAGGTTCAATTCACTTTCCAGTGGCAAGGCCAATAATATACCTTCACTCTACTGGTGCAGGGATATTTAAACCCCCCAACTATCTGACACCAATGGTAGGACAGTGTTTGAGTAAACTACTGCCCAAAGGACTCCAAGTGGTACATTATATTCTTATAATTCTCACATTATATTGGTGACATCATGCTAGTAGGCCATAGCAAGGAACAAATTCCCCAGGGACACACATTGCTAACTGGACTTCAACAGTCCTGCTGGACTATAAACTGGGGCAAGATACAAGGCCCGGCCCTGCAGTTCACCTACTTAAGTATTTTCTGGGCTGAAGTGCAGTGCCAGATCACTGAACCAGTACAGACAAATTATTATCCCTAGTCACCCACCTCCAAAAAGGAGACCCAGTGGTTGATCAAGATATTTACATACTGGCATAAGCATATTCTTCATCTTTGTATCCTCCTGGCACCCCTGTAACAGGTGACGTGGAAAGCATGTACTTTACAATGGGGAATAGAGGGGAGGTGCCTTGGTAAGCACCCAGGTTATCAGTCAAAGCCCCAGAAGGGTCAGGAACTAGGAGGAAGGACTATTACATAGAAAGAAAGCTACTCTCTCCAAGTAAGAGCAAAATATAGATCAGCCCTAATAAATCCTAAAACACCACAGATGTATATAAACTCAAATCTATTCAATGTATATAAGCTCATAGTAAAAGGTCGCTTGAGGATACATGCCATCGTGAGTAAAATTTTAAATATTGATTAAAAACAATTGCATATTCAGACTAACAAATGCATATTTTGGAACTATTAGATACAGAACAAAAAGTAAATTGGTGCCACTCAGAATAGGCTAGATTAAGTTGTGGCAACAACAAACACCCCTAAAATCAAGCCTTGAGAAGATCAAGGGTAACCATCACTATTCTAGCTGCCAGCAAGATATTTAAATGACAAGAAAAGTTTGCACATATTTAACCATGTATCATTTTCAGTGTTCTTTATTGTTTTGTGTACATCTATATTTGAATAATTTTCATTCTGCTTGAAGGACTGCCTTTAATATTTCTTATAGTGCAGGTCTGATGATAAATGTCTTTCATGTTCCTTTCTGAAAGATTTTTTTTTTTTGGCTGGGTATAGAATTCTAGTATGACAGATTGTTTTCTTTCAGAACTTTAAAATGCTAGTTCATTGTCTGCTCACATACATAGTTTCTTATTAGAAAGCTGGTCTAATCCTTATCTTTGTTCTTCTAAACATAACATCTTTTTTTTCCTTTGACTGATTTTAAAAGTTTCTCTTTATAATTTTTTCAGAAATTTGATTGTGATCTGTAGTTTTCTTGTCTCTTGTTTTTGAGCCTCTTGCTACATCTGTTAGTTTAGATTTTTATCAAATTTGGAAACTTTAAGCCACTATTTCTTCAAATATTTTTCCAAAGCCCAACTGTGTGGAACGCAGTTATACTCAGGAAGTTTAAAGTTCACTCACAACTCACCGAAGCTCTTTTTTTAAAACTTATTTTTCCCTGTCTTTTATATTGCACAGTTTCTATTGCTATGTCTTCAAATTCACTAAGATTTTCTTCTGCAATATCTAATCTGCTGATAACCTCATCAAGTAACTTTTCTGAGGGAATGAGTCAGGTGGATGTCTGGGAGGAAAGAATTCCTAGCAGAAGGCAATGCAAGTGCCAAAGCCCTGAGGTGGGAAGGTTCCTGATGCATCAGGCAAACAGCAGAGGCCGGTACAACTGGTGCAGAATAACTGAGGACTAGAGCCATAAGAGATGAGGTCAGAGAGTTATAAGGGGTGAGAAGTGTAAGGCCTTAGGGATCAGAGTAAGTGCTTGGCTTTTACTGGGAAGTGAGAAACAATGGGAGGATTTTATGCAGAGGAATGCATCTTTAATGCTATTGGGCAATCATACTGCAATTCTATAGTCCATTTATTCTTCTCTTGGCACAGATGAATTTTTTCTCCCCCCCCCCCACCTCGTCTTCTTTTCTCTACTGAAATATCTAATTTACTGTCTTCCTTCTTAGCTGATGACTTATTTTGTGAATAAAATAGAAACAAACAGAAAAAAGCTCTCACTACTGCCACAGAAGTGGGTATCTTCCTTCTCTCTTGTCACCATGGGATGAAGTAACCATGCTTCTGACTAAGGCCAGCCCCTCCATCATTCCTTTTCAAGGACAGAGCTACTGCATATCTCCCCTCTCCTTTCTGGATCATCAATTCTATATCCTTTCTGGCCTATTCTCTAGTTGAGAGTAGGAAAGCCATATGGCAAATTAAATGAGGATGATTAGAGTTACCTGGGAGTCTTGGACTCTGTGATGACTGACATTAATAGGGGTAAAGAGTATAACAATATTCATTCTGACAAATTTATGGCAGCTAATTCTAAGAAGGTGAGTGTTGGGAGCAAAGAAGGTGGGTTGGATTTTTCCATTTTTCCCTGCCAATGTAGGTACAAAAGCAAGCAGAGGGAATCTACCTCCAATGAGTGGAAATGATGCTTTTTAAAAGAATACTGTTATATAGACTGCAAAAATATCAATCTCCAGCTACAATACAATTCAAATTCTGACTCTACCTGGAGTTAGGCCAGACTCCACAGATTAAGGGCAATCCTCTCCAAGCTTGCTCTGCAGACATCAGCCACATCTTTGGGGGCTCCGATCACCTGCACTTCTGATCAACTTTCTATAATAGAGGAGGCTCCTACCACCCTCTTGGATTTGATAATTCACTACAAAAAGTCACAGAACTCACTGAAAGTGTTATCATTATGATTATAATTTTACTATTTCCCTTTT
The DNA here is from genome assembly GCA_026826555.1 of Tolypeutes matacus. Lineage (NCBI taxonomy): Eukaryota > Metazoa > Chordata > Mammalia > Cingulata > Chlamyphoridae > Tolypeutes > Tolypeutes matacus. The sequence continues at coordinate 14,781 of JAKSZT010054334.1, forward strand.
AGGACTTGGATTCTTTATTCTATATGATAAAGGAATCATTTGCTGGAAGTGTCTGTTGCGCCCTGAACCTGTGTCCCCATGATGCACCATTACATCAACTCACTCCATAGCTAAGTTCTTTATTATACTCCAAACATATACTTCAGTAGTGATAACCATATGCTGCTCTGAATTTTCTTCTTCTGATTAAAATAATGAAACCTCTTAGGCGAATTCTGCTTGTACATAATCAAATAAAACAACTATCACTGTGTAGCAACTTGGGCCAGGAAAAAAGGGAACTTAGATTGTCAAACATAGGCTCACTAAACCACTGTAGAGAATCCCAATAGATGTGATGGATAAATGCATATCTTTTCCAAGGAAAGCCCAGTGGGAGTCTCTAGAGCCTTATATTCCTATTCCCACCAGTGAAGGATTTGGGGAGATGCCAGGCACTTTCAGAACTTGTTTGGAAATCCCTTACATAAATAAATTGATGAAAAGAACTTAAACATATAAATAAGATATATATTACTTTGTTGATACACCATTACAATATATATACACCAATTGTATACTGTTAATGTTTCCTTAAGAGTAGAAATGTTCATAGTTTCCTCCTTTTAACTGCAGATTAGTAAAAATAACTGCTTGGACAAATGGATGAAGCAGAGACACTGAAAAACTAGCCTGACATGTTCTGTAAATGGGAGATGATCTAAATCTCTAAATGATGGATTACATTCTCCATTGTCCACCAAAGGAATGAGTATCATGAAGTCTGGTAAAAGTGATTAAACTAAATTTTATAAGGACAAGAAAACTTACCCCTGTTATTCAGGCTAAAATAAACAAATGACACACACACAGAAAACACACTGCTCTTACAATGTAGGTTGGAGAAAAAAATTAACTTTGTCTCAAATATAGTTGGAATCAAAAAACAACTCCGACATAATATCGGAGCAAACAGAAGACCCAAGCACAGACACAAAGAAAAATATTCAAATGCAATGCTGCAAACAGGGCACAGTATAATAACAAAAATGAAGATATAAGTTAAACAACTTAGAATGAACTAAGAACATAAAGTCAATGAAGCAAGAAAACATATAGAAGAAGTTAATAGGAAATGCTGCAGAGTAAGGTAATATATTGAGCACTGAAATACAAGAAAACAGCCATATAAATTCAACCAACTATTCAATTAATAGTGTAGAGTAGTGGTTCCCAAACTTTAGCATTCTTCAGAGTCACCCGAGACTTGCTAAATATGAAATGCTAGTTCCCACTCACAGTGTTTCTAACTTAGTACATTTGGGATGGGACCCCATAATTTTGCATTTCTAACAAGTTTCCAGGTGATCTTAACACTGGTGCAGGGACCACTTTGTGAAAACTATTTATAGAGGCTAGAGAAAATGACAGGAAATGCTGTTAAAAATAAAAACGCCTTAGCAACAAATATAAATGAAGAGCAAGAAAAGTTCAAACAAGCTTGTGTGAAGTGATTCCCAAAAATAGAGGAGGAAAGTCATTTAAAGATAGACTACAAGGGAAAAAAAAAATTCGTGGAAACAAAAATAAAGTTTGAAGTTTAAAAATTACTCTTTAAGGATTTCTTTTTAAATTGAATTTTCATCTATTATCAGACTACAAAGAAAAATGAAAAACTACACCACCAATGTCATTATTTAAGCCAGTTAGATGTGATTTAAAACTACGGTGTAAAGATTTGTGGTTTATTTTTTTTTATCACAATTCTTCAGGCACTTAGCAAAAGTAAACCATCTAAAAGGCAGAAAAACTAAGCTGGCCTCTGTCTCACTGTTCCACTGCATCATTCTAAGCTTCAAGACAATGCAGAGATAGTGCCTACCCAGACCCGCAGGGATGCATTGTGAAACTAGGGATTTTATTCTGCCAAATTACTCATGCATATCGGCAACAGGCTAACATTCGCAAATATGAACAAACTTGGCAACAAGATAAAGGAAACTTTCTTATCCGAGAAATCTGGTCAAAGAACTGTTAAATAAAAACAACTTAAGAATTGAGAAACCATGATAAAATGAATGCTGATAAGTGTCGAATCAATTTAAATACAAAAGCAGTAGAAATAGTTGGAACTAGCACTACAAAATTGAAAAACAATGTTAGAAACCTTGAAAATGTAAAGCCTAATGGAACTGACAGAATTGGGAGTTGGGGAGGAAGTGTGAATGTTTTAAATCCCTTGTTTTCCATAATTTAGAGTCTAAAATTGAAAGGTGATTGCAAACAAAAATCGAGTGACCCAAAACTCTGAATGCCTTTGAAAATGTATTTTCTTAACATTAGAAAATAGTCTCAAATAAACAACTATTGCTTTATATTCAGCAATTTCTTTTCAGTTTTTATGCTTAAGTTAATTTCAATTATAATTGAAATGATCTTTTAACATAATGCAATTCATTATTTTGTAATACATATGGTGTAATCATCAATTTTAAACCATATTTTTATCTGTCTTTCTGTTTTACTGTCTCTCCTTCTATACCTTCATGTGAATTTATTTACACAATGCACATTATTTTGCAATGATGTTCGCCTAATGCTAATTTCTGTATTTCTGGTGGAGAGATTGGGAAAATTTCATTTCACTGTATCTTCTAGAGTACTTTAAACATTTCTTGATTTCTTTATAATGAGTATAAATCAGTTTTACCCAAATAACATTATCCTTTCTAATAAATATAAATAATTTTTAAAAAAATATTTACTTGTGGGTAAACCTAGTTGAAATGCTTTAGTAAATGGATTCATCATATTATTTTTCTCTGGGAAAAAACATAAATGTAAATGATTCAGTTACACCAATCATTAGAAATATCTCTGGAGCATGTCATATCTTCAGTTAAGCCATGTGGGACTCAACTTTACACAGTATCACTGTGTAAAGTTAAATGCTTCAGAGTGTATGTGTGTCATGGCTCTTCTGTCCTTCTATTTGAACCTATAATTAGTACTAGAATTGGTAGGTGTACATCCAAGAGACTTAAATCTTTGGGCTGTCCATATGCTAGCTGGGCTCTGATGCTCGACGGAGTTGCAATGCCTCTTCTCCAATTCATTGGTCTCACCCAGGACAACTAACAAGGAGGTGATGATTGACAACCACCATTCCAAGGAACCGAGAGAGACTACTACTGCAAGCAATAGAGTCCCATCCACCAGCCCTATGGGATCGAAGACCCCTCTCAATTAGAGGTGGAGTGAACATCATCATCCCAGAATCCTCAGGATTGGGGAATTAACTATAGACTAAAGTAGACTTACTGGTATTCTACTATAGACTCATTGTGATTCTAGCAATGGAAGAAATTATATCACTGATATGGAGGCAGTGGCCACTGGAGTTTCTGAGGGGAAGGAGAGGGAAAAACAGGTGTAATACGGGGGCATTTTCAGGACTTGGGAACTGTCCTGAATTACACTGCAATTACAGATACAAGGCATTATATAGCTTGTCATAACTTACAAAATTGTGCAGGAGAGAGTGTAAACTACAATGTAAACTGTAATCCATACTTAGTGGCAATGCTCCAAAATGTGTTCATCAATTACAGTGAATATACTACACTAATGAGGGATGTTGTTAATGTGAGAAAGTGTGGGAGATGAGGGGAGCGGGCCATGTGGGAATCCCCTATATTTTTATGTAACATTTATGTAATCTAAGTACCTTTTAAAAAATAAAAATTAAAAAAAAAAAGAGTGTGTGTGTGTGGATGAGGGTAAATCACATTGGTTATGATAGTGAGACTCTTAAGAAGTAAGCTAAAAGTTAGAAAGTGAATTCTTGGTATCTGAGAGACCAGTCAGAGAAAAGTTATGGGGTGAAATGCTTGCAATAGCTTTCTTTCTTATTATCAGGAGGCCATCATTTCTAAATATGATCTTATAGGTTACAAAATATGCCAAAGAAAAATGTAAGTGGAGCTGCTCTCTTTCAACATATAGAAGTAAAGAATCCAATCGACCCAATTTATCTCCTGCCCCATAGGTGGATCCTGAATTACTTTTGTTTATCCCCAACTTGTATGAAACTCATTTGGAATGATCACTGAGCTAAAGGAAAGAAGAACTGCTCGATCTGCAAGGAATAAGCTTTACTCTACCCACTTGCCCATTCCAGCCTTAATTCATTTAATAAATTTTAACTTAGAATATTCCTTATTTCAATAAAATCTAACCCAGCCCTAATATTCCATGAATGTATCTGAGCCAAAAAAAAAAAAGATATAGGAAAATATATGTAAATGCTGAATAATTTAAAATATTTCAACATATACCCTTACGTATATATGTGTGTATGTGTGCATGCATGTCTACCCACACATATATGCATTTTTTTCTAATCAGTGGAGGCTTCAACCAATAGCTATTTCTTGCACTTTTCCTATGAGATTTTAATTTATTTTAGTTATTTCCTTATGTTATTTAGACATAGTCATCATTCATGAAAAATGAATTAACAGGCATATATCATAGTTCTCTATTGACTAACTAATTTTTGAATTCAGGAAAATTATGTGACCTCACATTACAGAGTACTTTGGAAAATGGATAAGGTTGCCAGCCAGGAAATATGCTGGGCAATTTAAGAAGTACACATATTATCTGAATTAGCCTAAAGTTTATAATTTTTCCCATAAGAAATTTATACTATGTCAAGAACATAAAAATGCAAATCCATCATGCATAAAATGTATGGGAAAACCTAATTGCTAAACTTATAAGAGTTTCATATTATTTCTGCAATAAACAAAATTTGTAGGATTTCAAATATCTTTTCTAAGAAGATTCAATAACTGTAACATTATTGTTTTTTTTAAGTAGATAAACATTTATTAGTAAAGCCCAAATATTATCCCTTGAATTTTACTTGAAACATATGCATTTTTCTACTTTAGACATATATTAGGAAGCAGCAGTAGGTCATTCAAGGATATGTTTCTTGGAGAATATCAATAAAAGGAGGAATGCATATAATTTAAATTAGTGTTTGGTTCAAAATTATTGTATTTCTTTATGAGAATGTGGTAGGCCATAGACAAGCTAGCTGTTTGGAAATAGCATAGCTGGAATTATACCAAAAAAAAAAAAAAGAGACCCTCTATGTTAAATTAAGAAGCTGTACTACATTTTGAAACACATCTAGAAATCTATTGCCAGAAATCCAGATAGTAGTCTTTGCTAATTGTCAATCATAGGAGAGCTACATTGATTTTTTTTTTTTTTTTTTTACAATTTCTTCTGTATGTTCCTCCAGTGTCTTTTTTTTTTTTTTTAATTCTATTTTCCAAGAAACTTTAAATAGAGGGAGACCTATATACGCCCCCTCCCCACATCCTCCTCTACAAATAACATCCAGTCACTACAGAATATATATTGCATGACCTCACTGATGTGACCTAAGCATATTGAGCAGACTCACAGAGCTAGAGTCTGGAAGATAAGTTATCAGGAAACAGAAGGGGAGTACACTGATTTTTCAGTCAGAGTTAGGGCAAGAATGCTTATGACACATCTTTAGGCATTGGTAGGAGAAAAAAACCTGAGGGCATGGAGACAAAAATTCCTTTGAACTGGTAGGGCACTTACTCATCTTTGTTGCATAAGATCAATGACCATCCTCCCAAATTGATGAAGTATATGGAAGAAACTAGGAACCAGGACCTACTTATAACATATTATAAAAGTTGTTTATTTTAAAAATGAGGTGGCACATGACTGACACAGAGGGAATTAATAGGACATTTCAATAGATCTTTTCATTGGGATCTTAGAGCACAGATTCCAATAAATTTAGAAGTTTGATGAAACCTGGTAACTTGAAGTCCATGATAGTCTTCATGGGAAGAGAATGATCCAGTAATGCCATTTGGCTTTTGGACTTATGGTCTATTTGAAAAGCAGCTCATGGGCATTTTGGGCTGTGTTTGTAATCATAGAATCATATAAGCTCTGGAATATTTAGTGGTCAATGTCACAACCAGAAAGAATCATTTCGTGCCTACCCAGGTTAAAAACCTGGTAATTCCTGATCTTTGGTGACTACAGTGTACACCTGAGCTACAATTATGGCCTTGCATGAGGAAGAAAATCAGAATTCTTTTTCACCAATAGAGCAGCCTACTACTTCCATGGGTAGTGGACTTGATGGGCAGCAGTCATTTTCTTGTGACAGGTAGGATATTAATAGAGACCCCAGGGAATCACTGCTATGGGTAGACTCTGACCAGCCTTGCTGTTATGTCAGATACTCCACAATGGCATGAACATGTCTTTATTTACACTGGTCCCTAAGAAATAGTTCCTGGCCTTTGTAGACTTAACTGGCTCTTGAAAGACATGGGCTATATTATTAAGGAATATTTCTGTGCATATCTGCTTGTTAATTTACAGACACAAAAAGAACACTCAAAGGTTCACAAGAATTGCTTGCCCTTGACCTACAAAGTAGTTTTCAAGCTGATGCTTTGGCATACACCACAGAGATAACAAGGGGTGTCCATAAACGATTTATGTCACATGGACTATACCTCACTACACAAAATGTAATAATTCTGTTAAAAGGAATAAAGCAAGGAGAACAAGAGTGCAGCAGTCATCAGAATACCATTTGTGGTAGATTGAATTATGTACTCCAGAAATTATGTTCTTAATCCTAATCCATTCCTGTGGGTATGAAGCCATTGTAAAGAGGACCTTTTGAAGATATTAATTTAATATATGGCCCAAATGAATGAAGTTGAACATTAATCCTTTTACTGGAGGCTTTTTGAAGGGAAAGCCACCTGGGCAAGCAGAATTTAGACATCAATGAAACCAAGAAGAGAAAGGAGAGGACTTTCTCATGTGACAGGGAAGCCAAGGAACCCAGAAGACTGCCAGCCAGTCTGAATGCTACCAACAATGGAAGGAAGTAAGCCTTCTAGCCTCTGAAACCACGAGGCAATAAATTCCTGTTGTTGAGCTTACCCATTGTATGGTATTTGTCTTAGCAGCCTGGAAACTAAGACACCATTCTTTGACAGCAGTATGAGCAGTTTCTCTAAGGAATCTGAGCAGACTTATTGTCATTTATTCTTAATCAGGGTTAAGCATGACAATGATTATCTGTTGGAACATGACAGTCAAGATTAAAGAGTTGATGTTGATAAATTAATGAGGCTTATAAAATCTAGGAACCATTAAATCTAATGAGAAATCCTACTTTCCTACCTATGAAGTTCAGATCTGGGCAAAATTTAGTCTCATTGCATGGAAATTCTATTTGCCTTTTGATCCCTGAACAGCAGGTGGGAAATAACAATGACAAGACTTTTGAAAGACTAGTCCTTTTGAGCTCATGCACAAGCACTCAGAATTTAAAATCCAGATAAATCTTCAAAAAGTGGAATCAGTGAGAAAAAGAGGAGTAGGATGAAATCAGGTCTGTAATTGTTCTTAAATAGCTACTACTGGAATGAAGAGTGAAGCAATTCTACATTGTATTTCTTTCAAATATTCTGAAAATTCTTTTTATTCCAGTAGCAACTACTATATTTCTAATTTGTCCTAGAAACATAGAGAGCAACTGCATAAAAAACATGTTTCTCTAAAAAGCTTGAACATCTCCACTTGAGCTCTAGATTTGTGAAACAAGATGTAGTAGTGGTGGTGATGGAAAGTGTTCTGATTCCAAATATCAGGGAACAATAGATTGTGGTGACTAGATAACATCACTAGAGAGATGAGATTTTAGTGAGAAAGCAGGAGCCGTTTAGCAAAGTTTCCTTTGTCACCACACCCATGGCTAATTGATTCCATCCTGAAGTCAGGCCACAACAGTAAGAAGAATAAGATGAGGCCTCATCCTCTAAGTAATCAGAAATTATAGAAGAAAGCAGTGGGAGCATGATTGGATGGTAAGGAGGGAGAGATTCAAGTCTATCTCTGTATAATAGATAAATTAGCATCAAGACACATATAACACTTGTGCCTATAGATTGCCCAGAGTTACCCAAATGTCAACAGGACAAGAAGAGATCAGGCTGGCTAACAGGGAAGGCTTCTTCCATTTCTGCTTGTGTTGTGCACTGAATAATCTCCCTGCATTTACAAAGAACACTGACACTGACACTATTTTGTCCTACCTCTCCAGAATCACACATTAGAAATGAACTAAGGAGAACTGAGGGACAGACTCAAGGTCAAACATTTTCACACTTGAAGGAACACTGGTAATATTGACTAGATATCTTGGCTGACTTATTAAAGAACTGACATTGTGTGTACCATATTCATTTGGGTATTCACAGTATAGGCAAACAGGTGGGAAGATCACCTTTCCTGGGACTCTAAGAGTTATCAATCCTCACTAGATATTGCCTAGCATTTCAAGAACACAAACAAGGAGTATAGATAGCTGGGGGGCTAAGCATACCTGGTAAATTGCAAAGAGAAACTTGAGGAAGATTTTACCTATTAGCTCTCCCCTACAAAATTATATGTGTCCTGGTGGGAAGATGGCATCAGACTAACAAGCAGAGCTCAATGCTTTCACAAAAACAATGGAGAAAGAGCCAAAAGCTGCCTGAGGGACCTGCTTTGGAGGTCAGCAGTCTAAGACAGTGCTTCACAACTCCCAGGAGGGTGAGGGACAGAGAGACGAAGAAGCCCAAAAAAGAAATGTGAGTTACCAAGCCACCATGGTGGAGGGAGGGCTCCCCTCCCTCACCCCCAAAATACTAACCTGGGATAAAACCCTTGGTTTACTGCAGCTGACTGAGAGGGCAACACACATCTTTCTCCCTGCCGGCTGTTTCAAGGTAAATGGGAGGTGGAGTTGGGGGGCTTTACTACAGTGAGTAGGGCCAGCAGAGCCTGCTTTGAATCTCCCTCCCCCCCCCACACACACACTGGAAATTCAAGACAAAAACACAGTATACTCGAGATTGACACACCTCCAAAGAAAGGCACATGGACAAGCAACAACTGCTGGCCGGTCTGGAAATTGCATGGACAAAAACTGTTTATGGTACTCTCTCCATCCCAATCCCTGGGAGAAAATCTGCACTGCATTAGTGTGCCCCTGGTCTGATTTTGATAACTGAAGCAAGCAATTTTAAAGACTTAGAATTAGTTAAACCAAATATCAAAGAAAAGCTATGGAAAAAAAAACAATAGACAAGAGAGAGAAATTTGCCATCAGAGTAAATTCACCAACATATTCAGATGCCTAGACATCAGCAAAAAATTACAAGCCTTACTAGGAAAAAGTAGGAGATGGCACAGCCAAAGGACCTAACCAAATGTCCTGAAGAGGTACAGGATTTAAGACAATTTATCAATGGTAAATACACAGCTCTCCTAAATACCTTCAAAGAATTTAAAGAAAATATGACTAAAGAAGTAAAGGACATTAAGAAGATACTGGGGGGGGGGCGGATGTGGCTCAAATGGTTGGGTGTCCGTCTGCCATATGGAGGCACCTGGGTTCGATCCCCAGGACCTCCCGGTTAGAAAAAAAAAAAAGAAGATACTGGATGAGCATAAAGAACAATTTGAAAGCCTGCAAAGAAAGGTAACAGACCTTATGGGAATGAAAGACATGATGGATGGGATTAAAAATATATTAGAGGCATATAAGAACAGATTTGAGTTGATCAAAGACAGAATTAGTGATTTTGAAGACAGAACACATGAACTAGAAAAGACAGGAGAAAAGAAAGAGAAGAGCATGGAAGAAATGGAACAAAGTCTCGGAATTGAATGACAATGTGAAGTGCACAAACATTCTCATTATCAGTGTTCCAGAAGGTGAAGAGAATGGAAAGGGGTAGAAAGAATACTTGAGGAAATAATGACTGAAAACTTCCCAAACTTTATGAAAGACATAACCATCAATATCCAAGGACAATGCACTCCAAACAGAATAAATCCAAACAGACCTACCACAAGATGCCTAATATTCTGAATGACAAATATCAGAGAAAAAAAGAGGATTCTGAAAGCAGCAAGAGAAAAACAAAGCATCACATAAAAGAGGAGCCCAATAAATTAAGTGCTGACCTCTCATCAGAACCATGGAGGTAAGAAGAAAGTGGTGTGATGTACTTAAGGTACTGAAAGAGAAAAACTTCCAGCCAAGAATTCTATATCCAGCAAAACTGTCCTTCAAAAATGAAGGTGAATATTCTCACTGACCTGATTTTGTGACAATCAGGGTAGGTTAAACATTTGCTATATTAGAAACCATGCATGTGTCCCCAGACCTAATTTTTCTCCCTAGATCTGGTTTTTAGAATGCTGGTGATAAACTAAGTCTGATTTATTATATGACCATCCTGTATGGGAAAAGACTGTAACTCTAGGTATCTTTGGTTAACTTAAAGAGATATAACAAGGGGATGGATGTGGCTCAAATAGTTGGGCATCCGTCTCCCATATGGAGGGATCTGGGTTCAATTCCCGGGACTTCCTGGTATAAAAAAAAGAAAAATATAGAAGGCACATGGGCTACCAGGTCCCATGTGTGGGTGCGCTGTCAGGCCCCGCAAGTGGGTGAGGCCCCCGGGCCCTGTGCATTAGTGCACCGCCAGGCCCCATGAGCCATGCAGCAAGATGATAATGTAACAGTAGAGTGGCACAAGAGAGAGCCAAGATGAGATGCAGCAAAAAAAGAGGAACTAAGGTGGTGCAGGAAGTAGGATGCCTCTCTCCCACATCGGAGGTTCTGAGGACCAAATCACAGTAAAGACAGGAGGAAAAGGATGAGAAGAAAGGGCAGGAATTGGACACAGAGAGTTGCCTACTGAATGGACACAAAAACAGCAAAAAACAGGGGGGTGGGGAGAATGGATAAAAGTAAATAAATAAATAAATCTCTAAAAAAAAAGTATAGGGGAGTAAGTTATAGTCTGTCGTTAGTAGTAATACTTTGACGATGCTCTTTCATAATTTGTTAACAAATGTTCACAACAATCCAAAGTATTTGTGGTGGGGTGATGTGTGGGATCCCTGTATGATGATATGGATGTTTGTTTTGTAAGTTCACGATGTTTACTCAATGCTTATAGTTTATGTATGTTCCTGTATGAATGGCATATACTTGTTTAAAAAACAATGAAGGTGTGTTTAAAGTCTTCAAAGACAAACAAAACTGATAGAATATGTTACCAAAAGACCAGAATTACTAAAGGAGTGCTACAGCCTGAAAGGAAAGAACAAGTTCAAGAAATTTGGAGAAGAGTTTAGAAATGAAGATTTTTAGGAAGGGTAAACTAAAGAGTAAGAAGATAGACAATGGAATGATATACTACAGAGAGGCAAAGGACAAAATGATGAAGTAAGTAATGACGTTACAGAAATAACATTGAATGTTAATGGCTTAGACTCACCAATCAAAAGACATAGACTGATAGAGTTGATAAAAAATATATATATATATGAGCCATTTTTATGTTGTCTACAAGAGACCCATCTAAGATGTAAAGACAGAACCATGTTAAAAGTGAAAGCTTGGAAAAAGATATTTCATGCAAATAGTAACCAAAATAAGAGCTGGAGTAGCAATGCTAATATTGGACAAAATAGATTTCAAAGTCAAACTGCTATAAGGGATGAAGAAGGTCATTATATATTAATAAAAGTAGCAATTCACCAAGAAGAAATAACTATACTAAATATTTATGCACTTAACCTGAGTGCTCCAAGATATAGGAGGCAAACACTGGAAAAATTGAAGGGAGAAATAAATGTTCCTACAATAACAGTTGGAGACTTTAATACACCACCCTCGGTACTGGATAGAACATCTGGACAGAGGATAAATAAAGAAACAGAGAACTTGAATAATATGATAAAGGAACCAGATGTAACAGATATCTATAGAGCATTGCACCCCAAAACAGCAGGGTATACTTTTTTTTCAAGTACTCATGGATCCTTCTCCAAGATAGACCATATATATGTTGGGTCATGAGACAAGTCTCAATAAACTTAAAAAGATTGAAGGTATACAAAACACTTTCTCTGATGATAATGGAATGAAGCCGGAAACCAATAATCAATGGGAAAAGGGAAAATTCATAAATATATGGACATTAAACAACACAGTCTTAAATAATCAGTGGATCACAGAAAAAATTGCGAGAGACCTCAGCAAATATCTTGAGATGGATGAAAATGAGAATACAACATATCAAAACCAATGGGATACTGCAAAGGCAGTGCTCAGAGGGAAATTTATAGCCCTCAATGCTTACATTAAAAAAGAGAAGCTAAAATTGAAGATCTAATTGCACAACTTCAGGAACTAAAAAAAAGTACAACAAATTTATCCCAAACCAAGTTGAAGGAAAGAAATAGTAAAGATCAGAATGGAAATAAATGAAATTGAGAACAAAAAAACAGCAGAGATATTCAACAAAACCAAAAGTTTGTTTTTTAAGAAGATCAACAAAATTGAGAAACATTTAGCTAGAACTGACAAAGAAAAAAAGAAAGAAGAAACAAATAAATAAAATCAGAAATGAGATTGGAGATATTACCATTGACCCTCAGAAATAAGAGAGACCATAAGAGGATACTATGAACAAATGTATACCAAAAAACTAGACAATGTAGATAAGATGGGCAAATTTCTAGAAACACATGAACCACCTACACTGACCCTAGAAGAAATAGAAGACCTCAACAAACCAATCACAAGTGAAGAGATTGAAACAGTCATCAAAAACCTCCCCACGATGAAAAGCCTGGGACCAGATGGCTTCACAGGTGAATTCTACCAATCATTCAAAGACATTCTAATACCCATCTTGCTGAAACTCTTCCAAAAAATTGAACAGTAGAGAATGCCACCAAACTCTTTCTATGAAGCCAACATCACTCTAATGCCAAAACCAGATGAAGATACTATAAAAAAGAAAATTACAGACCAATATCTCTAATGAATATAGATGCAAAAAACCTCAACAAAATACTTGCAAACAGAATCCAAAAACACATTAAAAGAATTATACACCAAGATCAAGTGGGTTTATTCCCAGGTATGCAAGGATATGCAAGGCTTGTTCTACACAAGAAAATCAATTAGTATAATAAACCACATTGACAAATTGAAGAAGAAAAATCACATGATCCTCTCAATTGATGCAGAAAAGGCATTTGACAAAATACAGCACCCTTTCTTGACAAAAACACTCCAAAAGGTGGGGATAGAAGGAAGCTTTCTCAATATGGTAAAGTGCATGTATGAAAAACCTACAGCCGACATTGTACTCAATGGTGAAAGACTGAAAGCTTTCCCACTGAGATCAGGAACAAGACAGGGATGCCCTCTGTCACCATTACTATTCAACATTGGGCCAGAGGTTCTAGCTAGAACAATTAGGCTAGATAAAGAAATAAAAGTCACCCAAATAGGAAAGGAAGAAGTAAAATTTCACTATTTGCTGATGATATGATCTTGCAAGTTTCCGAAGTCTACAGCCAGAGGGGACTTTGCCCCAAGACAAACTGGATTTCTTTAAACTGATTGTGATGTGATTTTGTATATAGCATTGTTACTGATTTAAGTTTTTTTTCTGTTGTTGTTGTTGTTTATCCTTTGAATAGTGTATGTCCTTTTGCATTTCAGAGGGTGGAGTGTGGCAGTTTGATATTACTTATGAATTCAAAAAAGAGATATTATGTTTGTAAACTGGTCTGTTCCTCTGGGCGTGATACACCTTTGAGTGTATTAAATTCAGAGGTTTCATTTATACTTTTAAAAATCAAGATTAGGCCTTTGATTTGACCATGTCATTAGGACATGCAGGGTTGAGTCCTCCACCCCCTTGGTGGGCTATATAAATGGACGGTCAATCAAGAACACAGAAGTAGATACGCAGAGAAGAACACAGAGGAAGAGAGACAGCTCCATAGACAAGGCAGAGGCCCTGGGAAGAGAGATGAGCTGGATAGTTTATGGCTGAAGAGAACAGAGCAGCTGAGAAGCCCTGAGAGATGAGCCTTATGCAAGCCCACAGTTGAGATCAGAAGAAGCTGGGACCACAGGGCCTTAAGAGGAAGAAGGAAAACTGAACCCTCACAGACATCACCCACCATCGTGCTACAACACATAGCAAATGACTTTGAGTAAGAAACTACCTGTTATAGTACTTTGAATTGTACTCTTTAGGACCTTGTGACTGTAAGCTTCTACCCCAAATAAATACCCTTTATAAAAGCCAACAGATTTCTGTTACGTGCATCAGCATCCCTTTGGCTGACGAATATAGCAGTGTTTTCTTAAACCTTATACCCAAAGCATGAGAAACAAAAGAAAAAATGGGCAAATGAGACCTCCCCAAAATTGAAATCTTTTGCAACTTAAAGTACTTTGTCAAAAGGGTGAAATGGCAGGTGACTCAAGGGAGAAAATATTTGGTAATCACATATTTGAAAAGGCTTTAATATCCATGATATACAAAGAGATCATACAACGCAACAATAAAAAGACAAACAACCCGATTAAAAAATAGGCAAAACACTGGAAAAGACAATTGTCCAAAGAAGAAATACAAATAGCAAAGAAACACATGAAAAAATGTTCAATATCACTAGCAATTAGGGAAATGCAAATCAAACCTACAATGAGATATCATTTCACACTTTTAGACTGGTCGTTATTAAAAATTTAGAAAACTAAATTTTGGAGAGGATGTGGAGAGATAGGAACACTTATTTACTGTTGGTGGGTATGTAAGCCACTGTGGAGGACCTGTTTGGCAGTTCCTAAAGAAGTTGAATATAGACTTGCCATGGGACCTGACAACACCATTACTAGGTAAACACCCAGAAGAACTGAGAACAGAGACATGAACAGACTTTTGCACACTGATGTTCATAGCGGCATTTTTCACAATTGCTAAAAGTTGGAAACAACCCAAGTGTCCATCAACTAATGAATGGATAAAAAATTGTGGTATACACACACAGTGGAATATTATGCAGCTATAAGAAGAAATGAAGTCGTGATGCATGTGACAACATGGATAAACCTGGAGGACATTATGTTGAATGAAGCAAGTCAAACATAAAAGGGCAAATCTGTATGATTGAGCTATTATGAACTAAATATATTGTATAAACTCATGGAGTTAATAATTAGAATATAGATGACCAGAAAACAGTAGGAGGGTAGAGAATGGAAAGCTGAGGATTAATCTGTGCAGAACTGGTAAAAAGGTTGTTTGTAAATCTTTGGAAATGAATAGAAATAGTGAAAGTATATCATGGTGCTTATAACTAGCAGAGCTATTATATGTATGACAATGGTTAAATAGGAAAGTCTAAGGACATGTATATTATTAAAAGGAAAGCTATAAACTGTAACATGGGACTTTATAAGATAGTAAAACCTCATGTAAAACATGAATATTGCAAATATAAGACCACTTTTACAAAATATAAATATAAATATACTAGAGAGAAGAAAATAGAATAGCAGCTATGTATGGCAGGGGAATCAGAGAGATTGAGAGGTGATGAGTTTGTTTTAGTTTATTATTATTATTGGAATAACAAAAATGCTCTAAGAATGGCTGAAGTGATGAATGCTCAAATATGTGATTACACGAAATATCATTGATTTTACACTTTGAATGGATTAATGCTTTATTAATATGTATAAATAAAATTGATTTGATTAAAAAAATCTATCAGTTCAAAAATCTCTGTGTCTGACTGATGGAAAATTCTTCCTGCTTTGGCTAAGAGTGGACTCTTCTCCTTACCCTCCAATTGAAACTCCAACACACCCAGATTCTTCTAAGAGTCTCAATTTGTGTCCTTGTTATAGAAGACCTTGCTGCTATGGAATATGAATGTAGTGCATGTCACATGGGGAGATTCCTTTCATTTAAGAGCCTTAAATAGCTTTGAATACACCAAGACAGTTTCCAATGGAATGAAAATTAGAAATGAGTGTTTTTAAATGCCCTTGAAGTTTTCTGGGAACTCAAATAACCACAGAGTTAGGGACAGTCCAAAGGAAGGGTGTCCCCAAAACTGTGCGGACAAGAAGTATAGTCAGACTCCTATTTTGTAATTCTAAAGAAAAAATTAGAAATCTTCCTTAATTGTCAGTGAAGAAGGGTTATTGCTCCTAAGCAGTACCCATTAAAAGAGTGAGCCTCAATTGTCAAATGCAGCTGCTTCCAGGCAGCATGCTGCTCTTCTAAGTCTCCAGAGCTTTTCATTTCTATAACTTGATTCGCTTAGCCTATCACCCATCCTCTCCCTTCTCCGACCTCTTCCCCCTCTACAGGGGACAATATCTATCTCTTTTCTTGGACCCAGACAAGTTTCAGAGGAGTTCCCAAGTGTTCTCATAAGTGTGTCTGCTCCTGGAGCATGACCTAGTGTGCGTGCCGTGAGGACCAGCCGACTCTCCTGGAGCCTTGCTTTTGCTTGAATCACTGTTCATGACAAATGAGCAATGTCCTTGTATGATGTTTGTTCTAAAGTAACTCAATTGCTTCGCTTCCTACTTAAAAAATTGTTATTACCTTTTGGAAAACAGTGCTCATCAAAAACAGCTTTAAAGACGTATTGTGTTACTTTAATCATCTTTTCCCACTGAAACTGTCCTGGTGAGCCTAGCTGCTGCTCTTCCTTCTCTCCTTAATTTGAGTATTCCCAATTTTGCTAAGGAAATACTATAGATGTGTTAAAAAGACTGGGCAATTCATCTAAACTGTGCAGGAAATTGCCTCCTTAGACTTAACTGTCCGCAGTCATGGTCATCTGCTTATAGTACTGTAGTTTTATATCAAAATAATTTGCAGACTTGTATTTAACCTGCCCTCATGTACAGATTATTAAAAGTTTTAAAATGTAACTGATTAATCAGAATTTGATCAATCATTGTCTTGATTTTTTAAATTACCATCGTTTTTAAAGCTGACAGAGCTAGTCAAATGAACGTTTATTTTCTTGAAGGTATTTTTAAAATAAAGCTTCATAATGGCCTGTAAACTTTGCCTGTCTATGTAGTTTGATAGGTATCTCATTTGAAACCTTGTGTATTGTAACGGGTTTTAAACAAAATATCAAATAGTGGAAATTGTTTAATTATGACCATGTAATTAAAAATATTAACCAAGAAAAAAAAATTCTATGGGTCCAGTTCTGGAATTTTATCAGCAAGGAAGGAAAATCTAGGAACTCATGTTTTGATCCAAAAAATATATTGTTGGGCACCAGTAATTTTAGTAAAGTAATTTAGCCAACCAGCTTGTATCCTAGAGTAGGGACAGATGAAATATGGGAAGCCAGTCCTACTCTGGAGGGAGTATTGTGACCACAGCTCTGTTAGTTAGGAGAGTGGTACTCTAAAGCAAATTGATATATCAATAGGAAAATTAATTAGCACTAAAAAAAAATTGACATTGCTTATAGACCACTGTGACTAACCAATCTCGATGATGTTTATGTGGAGTGGTGCTGTTATCTAGTATTAGAGACATAAGTCTCATTCCAGAACCCTAGACTAAATTTCCCAAAAGACACACCACACCCTGAGTGAATAGATATCAGAGTAACACCACAGGTTGAGTACTGGAAGCAAGGCATTAATAAGTAGAAGACTTTAGCATTTATAGGAAGACAGCTTATGATGATATGACTGAATAGGAAAAACCAATACACTGTGGGATGTCTCAATAGCTCATCATTTTACCAGGAATTGCCAGAAGCATTATGATATAAGCCCATGCCCAGAGCACTTTCATTGACTCCTGTTCTCCAAAAGCAATCCTCCCTTTCCATATGCTTACATATGCTTCCATAGTGCCCAAATGAATGGGCACTAGTATTGTAGTAATTTGGTAGTACCTAATAGACCTAAAGTATTTGACTTCAGGGCAGGGACCACAAATTGGACTGTAGATATGGATGGAAAATTTTGATGCACTCTCAACTACAACTAGAGATTATGCATATCATTTACATATACCTGAATGGTGGGATGGAAGATGTTCCTAGTACTAATCAGATAAGTATTATGAGCTAGTAAGAGGATGCCTACAATCTTTCTGTGGATCAGAGAAGAAATTACCGAGAAAGAATAATATTTTAATATACACCTCTCATTATAAATGGAGACTGGAATCATGCAATATAGTTGCTGCATCAGAAAAACTGGGTCAATCATATAGCAGATACACCAGGGTCCCAAGGCAAAAAAGGTCGTGACAAATGCAGCGGTGCATAACCATAGAGCTTTCAATGCTATTGTTGTGCATAAGGACTGAGGATGTACTGTTGGGGGGGGGTTCAGAGCAGTGTTTTACTAACATAGTGGCTAAATCCCACAGTACATGGGATCTAGCAGAACACGTGCATAAGGAAGTGGCTAAATTTATAGATTAGTCCTTTGAAATGTGGTCAACTTGGGGAACACGAGAGCTTACATATTAAACGGTTTTTTTTTTTGTAGGACACTTATTTAGATTCTTACTTAATAGAGGTTGCCTTCATTTGAAAACATCTTCAAATATTTCAGGAATCACAGGTTTTAGGGGTTGCTAGAGAGAGATGACTTCTTTCTGCCTTAATCAAGGAGTTATATAGAATATAAATAAGCCATAACCTTTTGCAGTCCCTTTTCTCCATGGAAAGCCCTTATATTAAGTTAGAAATCTGACACCCAAAACATCAGAGTTAGTATTGGATGATACATGTTGCAAAACAGTTGAAAATGTCACTTCTTTTTTTTTTTTTTTATAGTCCATAGTTTGCTTATTTATTTTTTTAACTATTTTGTACATTTGATAATTGAAAACATAAACAATTAAAAACTAAAAAGTAAACACAGATGAATAAATATATATATTTCTCAATTAAATGTAATGGATACATGTAAAATTTTTTTTTTTTTTGAATCAAACAATATATTACACAATATATTTGGTTCATAGTAATGCATTCAAACAGTATTTGTCCTTTTGTGTCTGGCTTGCTTCACTCAACATAATGTCTTCCAGGTTCATCCAGGTTGCCATATGCTTTATGACTTCATTTCTTCTTACAGCTGCATAATATTTCATCGTGTGAATAGACCACAGTTTGTTTATCCATTCATCTGTTGATGGAGACCTGGGTTGTTTACAACTTTTGGCAATGGTGAATAATGTGGCTATGAACATCGGTGTGCACATGCCTGTTCATGTCACTGCTCTCAGTTCTTCTGGGTATATACCCAGTAGTGGTATTGCAGGGTCACATGGCAAGTCTATATTCAACTTCTTTAGGACCTGCCAAAACAGTCCTCCATAGTGGTTGTACCATCCTGCATTCCCACCAACAGTGAAGAAGTGTTCCTATCTCTCCACATCCTCTCCAACACTTGTAGTTCTCTGTCTTTTTAATAGTGGCCATTCTGATAGGTGTGAAATGATATTTCATTGTAGTTTTGATTTGCATTTCACTAATCATGAGTGATGCTGAGCATTTCTTCATGTGTTTTTTTTTTGCCATTTGTATTTCTTCTTCAGAGAAATGTCTGTTCAAGTCTTTGGCCCATTTTTTAATTGGGTCATTTGTCTTTTTATTGTTGAGTTGTAACATCTCTTTATATATCCTGGATATTAAACCCTTATCAGATATGTGATTTCCAAATATTTTTTCCCATTGAGTTGGCTGCCTTTTCACCCTTCTGACAAAGTCCTGTGAGGTGCAAAAGTGTTTAATTTTGAGGAGGTCCCATTTATCTACTTTTCTTTTGTTTCACGTGCTTTGGATGTAAGGTCCAAGAAACCACCACCTCCTACAAGGTCTTGAAGATGTTTCCCTACATTTTCTTCTAGAAGTTTTATGGTCCTGGCTTTTATATTTAGATCTGTGATCCATTTTGAGTTGATTCTTGTATAGGGGGTGAGCTAGGGGTCCTCTTTCATTCTTTTGTTTATAGATATCCAGTTCTCCCAACACCATTTGTTGAAGAGACTGTTTTTTCCCATCAGCGTGGGCTTGGTAGGTTTGTCAAAAACCAGTTGACTGTATAGGTGAGGGTTTATTTCTGGATTCTCAATTCTATTCCACTGATCGATATGTCTATCTTTATGCCAGTACCATGCTTTTTTGACCACTGTAGCTTTGTCATATGTTTTAAGATCAGGCAGTGAAATTCCTCCCACATTGCTCTTCTTTTTTAGAATGCTTTTGGCTATTCGGGTGCACTTACCCTTCCAGATGAATTTGGTAATTGCCTTCTCTAATTCTGTAAAGTAAGCTGTTGGGATTTTGATTGGTATTGCATTGAATCTATAAATCAGTTTGAGCAAGACTGACATCTTCACAATATTTATTCTTCCAATTCATGAACACGGAATGTCTTTCCATTTGTTTAGGTCTTTTTAAATTTCTTTTAGCATTGCTTTGTATTTTTCTGCATATAGGTCCTGTACTTCCTTGGTTAAATTAACTCCTAGGTATTTGAGTCTTTTTGTTGCTATTGAAAATGGAATTTTCCTCCTGATTTCCTCCTCAGATTGTTCAGTACTAGTGTACAAAAACATTACTGATTTTTGCGTGTTGATCTTATATCCTGCCACTTTGCTGAATTCATTTATTAGTTCAAGTAGCTTTGTTGTGGATACTTCAGGATTTTCTAAATACAGGATCATGTCATCCACAAACAGAGTTTTACTTCCTCTTTTCCTATTTGGACACCTTTAATTTTTTTGTCTTGTCTAATTGTCCTCGCTAGAACTTCTAGTACAATGTTGAATAACAATGGTGACAGTGGGCATCCTTGTCTTGTTCCTGATCTTAGGAGGAAAGCTTTCAACCTTTCCCCATTGAGTATGATGTTGGCTGTGGGTTTTTCATATATGCCTTTTATCATATTGAGGAATTTTCCTTTTATTCCTATCTTTTGAAGTATTTTTATCAAAAAAGGATGTTGGATTTTGTCGAATGCCTTTTCTGCATCTATTGAGATGATCATGTGGCTTTTTTTTTCTTCAATTTGTCAATGTGGTGTATTACATAGATTGATTTTCTTATGTTGAACCAGCCTTGCATGCCAGGAATAAATCCCACTTGGTCGTGATGTATAAGTCTTTTGATATGCTGTTGGATTCGATTTGCAAGTATTTTGTTTAGAATTTTTGCATCTATATTCATGAGACAGATTGGTCTGTAATTTTCTTTTCTTGTGGAATCTTTATCTGGCTTTGATATTAGGGTGATGTTGGCTCATAAAATGTTTTGGGTAATTTTCCATCCTCTTCAATTTTTTGGAAGAGTTTAAACAGGATTGGTGTTAATTCTTTTAGAAATGCTTGGTAGGATTCACCTGTGAAGCCATCTGGTCCTGGACTTTTCTTTGCTGGGAGATTTTTGATGACGGATTCAATCTCCTTAATTGTGATTGGTTTGTTAAGTTCTTGTATTTCTTGTTGTGTCAGTGTAGGTTGGTTATGAGTTTCTAGAAATTTGTTCATTTCATCCAGGTTGTCTAGTTTGTTGGCATATATTTCTCTTAATATCCTCTTATGATTTTTTTATTTCTGTGAGGTCATTTGTAATTCCCCCCCTTTCATTTCTGACTGTATTTATTTGCATCTTCTATCTTATTTTCTTTGTTAGTCTAGTGAGGGGTTTGTCAATTTTATCGATCTTCTCAAAGAACCAGCTTTTGGTTTTGTTCATTTTTCTCTACTGTTTTTCTGTTCTTATTTTCATTTATTTCCGCTCTAATCTTTATTATTTCTTTCCTTCTTTTTGCTTTGGGATTGGTTTGTTGTTCTTTTTCTAGTTTCTCAAGTTGTTCAGTTAAATCTTTGAGTTTAGTTCTTTCTTGTTTCTTAATATAGGCAAATTAGGGCTATAAATTTCCCTCTCAAGACTGCCTTTGCTGTATCCCATAAGTTTTGATATGTTGTGTTCTCATTTTCATTTGTCTCAATATATTTACTGATTTCACTTGCAATTTCTTCTTTGACCCACTGAATATTTAGGAGTGTGTTGTTCAGTCTCCACACATTTGCAAATTTACTTTTTTCCTGTCTGTTATTGATTTCTAGTTTCATTCCATTATTATCTGAAAAGGTGCTTTGTATAATTTCAATCTTTTTATATTTATTGAGAGCTGTATTGTGACCTAACATGTGGTCTATCCTGGAGAAAGATCCATGGGCACTTGAGAAGAATGTATAACCCGCTGAGTTTGGATGCAGTGTTCTGTATGTCTGTTAGGTCTAACTTGTTTATCATATTGTTCAAGTTCTGTGTTTCCTTGTTGATCTTCTGTCTAGTTGTTCTATCTAATGATGTGAGAGGGGTATTGAAGTCTCTGACAATTATTGTAGAAATGTCTATTTCTCCCTTCAGTTTTGCCAGAGTTTGTCTCATATATTATGGGGCACACTGGTTAGGTGCATAGATATTTATGACTATTATATCTTCCTGGAGGATCGTCCCTTTTATTAATATATAATGGCCTTCCGCATCTCTTATCACTTTTTTGCATTTGAAGTCTGTTTTATCTGATATTAGTATCACTACCCCTGCTCTTTTCTGTTTACTATTCGCTTGGAGTATCTTTTTCCAACCTTTTACTTTCAGCTGGCTTGTATCCTTGTGTCTGAAGTGAGTTTCTTGTAAGCAGCATATGGATGGCTCATGTTTTTTTATCCATTCTGTCAGCCTGTATCTTTTGATTGGGGAATTTAATCCATTCACATTCAATGATATTACTGAAAATGCACTATTTATTTCCTCCATTTTATTCTTTGGTTTTCATATGTCATCTTATTTTTGTCTCTCTTTTTACTGTTTTGGTTATCCTTTCTGCTTTTCTTTCTTCTATACTCTCCTCCAAGCCTCTCTCTCCTGTCTTTTACTTTCAGGTTCTAAGGCTTCCTTTAATATTTCCTGCAGAGGTGGATTCTTTTTTGCAAACTCTCTTAGTTTCTGTTTGTTTGTGAATACTTTATATTCACCTTCATATTTGAAGGACAGTTTTGCTGGATAAAGAATTCTCGGCTGGCAGTTTTTCTCTTTCAGTTTCCTAATTGTATCATACCACTGTCTTCTCGCCTCCATGGTTTCTGAAGAGAAATCTGCACTAAGTCTTACTGGACGTCCTTTGTACGTGATTGTTTGCTTCTCTCTTGCTGCTCTGAGAATTTTCTCTTTATCTTTTACATTTGACATTCTGAATAATATGTGTCTTGGCATAGGTCTATTTGGATTTATCCTTATTGGGGTATGGTGTGCTTCTTGGACATGTAAGTTCATTTCTTTCGTGAGAGTTGGGAAATTTTCAGCTATTATTTCCTCAAATACTCTTTCTGCCCCTTTTCCTTTCTCTTCTCCTTCTGGAACTCCCATGACACGTATGTTCTTGCGTTTTGTGTTGTCATTCAACTCTCTGAGCCCCTGCTCAATTTTTTCCATTCTTTTCTCTCTCTGTTCTTTTCTGTCTTCAATTTTAGCTGCTCTGTCTTCAGTATCACTTATTATTTCTTCTATCATTTCGAGTCTGCTGTTGTATGCTTCAAATGTATTTTTGACTTCACCTATTGTGTTTTCATTCCCATGAACTCCGTTACTTTTCTGTTCAGTGTTTCAAATTCTTCTTTGCGTTCGCTCAATGACTTCTTGATGTCATTGATCTCTTTAACTATATTCTCTTTCATCTCATTAATTTGATTTTGGAATTTTGTGCTCATCTCACTGATTAGTTCTCTCAAATTCTGCGTCTCTTCTGGGACTTTACTGTATTCCTTTTCTTGGGCCATGTCTTCTATTTTCTTAGTATGGCTCGTAATCTTTTGCTGGTGCTTAGGCATCTGGTTAGTTTGTATTTTACTTAGATGCTCTATCTCTTTCTCTTTTTGGGGGTTTTAGTGGCAGGAGGCTGTGAGTTACCACAGCTCTTTGGTTTTTGGCTCAACCTTGATTGTTAGGATTGTTCTGCTGGTTGCTCAAAACTGAGCATTGGACCCAGTAATTGGTTGTAGAGTCGTTTCCTAGGGCCTTGGGCAGGGAGGCTATAGAGGCCAGGAAAAGCCTCTCTTACTTATTAATTTTCTTATGTGCACTTCCTTTGTCTGCCAGGAGATGGCGCTTGTTGGCAGCTCTCAATTCAATGCCTGGTTGAAGCGTATTTGTTGTGACACAGGCCAGATCAATGTGATAGAGCTTCCTGTCTGGGGGCTAAGAGCCCTGTGATTCAAACTTTCTGAGACAGTTCTCCAGACTTCTCTCGTAGCGACCCCCTTTTCCCAGCTAGGAAATATTTCCACTCCCTTCTGAATCCTCAACAATCAGTCTGGTTCTGTTGTCGCAATTTCCCTCTTCTGTCCCTCTCTCCTCTGGGTGGTGTGCAGCCTTCACCTGCTGTCCTAAACCCTAGAAGATCTTTTTTGGGGCTGTTTCCACTTGTCCTCTAGCTATTTTTCTGGAGAAGAGATTCCCGTGTCTTACTAGTCCGCCATCTTCCCAGAAGTCCTGTCACTTCTTTTTAACCCACAAAACAGTGAACATGAGTTCTCACAGAGAACATACCTTGATAGTTCTATATAGTGATATACATGATACTAAAGGACTCAATAAAAAAGTACAATTGATTATAAGAAAGATAAAATGATTGCTTGGCCTTTCTACATAAAGTTTTCAAACTGTATTTCTTGAAGCTGTAGGATTTTCCTGAGGTGACTTTGGAGCCTGGACAGGAGTGGGCATGCAACAGAGCTCTGAGATCCACATGGTCTTCTACTTTAGCAAGCAGTGAATAAATGCACGTGCACACACACACACACACACACACACAATTACATGTGATCTTGAAAATCATTACTCTAAAATTTCTGTTATTATCTTTTATTAAATCAGATCATCTGACAGGCTACATACCTAGATCAAATTATCTTATTCCTTAGTAGAAATGTTTCATAGAATGGTATTTCAAGCATCATGCTAATAGTGTAAATCTAAGGATGTTATAAGAAGTAGCACTGTGAAACTCTAATTGTTTATATGACAAACATTTTTGTGGACATTAGGTACATTGTATCAATATATATACCCACATGTATACTCATATCCATATCTCTCTTTTTGCCTCATGAAAAAAGGCCAGGGGTGAGTTTTTTTTAAACAGAATTAAAAATCAACAATAGTTTTTCTTCTCCAGAGCCATCTGTTTGTTTATCTGGATCCCACCCATTGGACACTATGAATCATACATTTATGTTTTTCTTTGGCTTTGATCTCTGGGAAGCAGAGAGCCAAGTTTTCAGCCCACATCTAGCAAGCCTACACGAAGCACGTTATGTTTAATTTTTCCCTGGCTTCAACGTACTTTTTGTAATTGATTTTTCCTTGGCTGAATTTGTATACTTTCTTTTTAATCATCAACCACATGAATTTGTTTAAGCAGCTGGAATAAAGCAAGATGCACATTAATAACACACTACTTAAATGGTTTCACATTTAATTCCTACTGATTATGAATATTTTGGAGTTTGGAAAAATAATATCTGTAACTTATCTTTTTCCAAATTGAGCTAGAATTGTAGTAGAGGTAGAATGATATGTATACTCTTCTAATTCTAAACTGTTAAATTACTTTCATGGATTAAAAAAATAGTTATCTTTCCTTATCAGTGCATAAACTTGATATTTATGAGTTTAGCTTCAGCTGAGTTCATTGTATCTACATGTGTGTACACATCTTTCCATCTTTCCCGAATAAAGACAATGTTATGACCTTTATACACTCAAATACTGGAAGGAGCTATGTTGATTCATATGGGGTTTCTGTGCACATGGATTTAGGACTCACATATATAAGGAGCTCATGACACTGACTATTGTAGAGCACACAGCAGTTTTGAATTGTTTTTCACAGCCACATTAAATTCTTATGACCTTAACATATCTTTCTGGAAGTCAGTTTATATCACATTTTAAGGTGTAAACCCTAACTAATTCTATGTATGAACTTTGATTAATCAATAGCTTTAAGAAAAATTTTTGAAAAAATAATACATACATATATAGAATATGCACCATGTATGTTAATTTATAAACCAAGAGAGGTATATAACTTGATTTATTACCTTGATTTATTGTTTTGATTATTTCTGTATACTACAAATATATGTATATTGAATTTTTACTGTATGGAGGCTATTCTTCAAGTGGCTTTTGGCTTGGGTTATCATGCTCTAGGGAGTGTTTGTGATATCAAGGGATTGGCAGAAACAGAATTCAAACCTGAAATTATTTCATGATAGAAATATGTGTCCTGCATTGTCTGGAGCTTGACTTGGGTTCATGTGGGCATATCAGATTAAGGATTAGAAACAGCAAATACTAATAGCCCCATCAAAGTAGAGAGTCAGAAAAATAATGTCTTGTAACAAAGTTTGATCAGGAACTAGGATAGTAATCCAGGGAGCTGGAAGTGTGAGGGTTCAAATGTGCTTGGTAAATAATATAGAATGAGTTGTAACTGAGGAAACCGATTCACCTCATGAAGTAAAAATATGTTAGTATATATATTTTTTTACCTGCTGATTAATTACTCAAGTGCCTTTATGCCCTTTGGACAAGGAGGTCTTTGTCCATTTATCAATAAAAATCTTACCCCAATCAGTCTAATGATCCTTGGGATTAATTCAGCCCAGTTATAGGAAGGATCCACAAGGTCCAAATGATTTCCGTGAGCGATTGATTCAGTGCCTGCCACATAGGGCTGCTGGTGTACACTACTTCCACAGAATCTGTGGGAGCCTAGCCCATTGCTAACTGGCTGGCTCACACCAAAACAGTGACTCAATGTTGGCTATTAGCAATTGATTGCAGTGTTTTCAGTCATATTTGCAGCTGTAATTCCCAAACCATGATATGGAGCCAGATTAGCTGAACCAGGAGACATTATAGCCTTAGTCTATGTGCTATTCTCTCTTATTTACACTACCAGAGAATGACTGTCCTTCCCGAATCAATCTCTATGTTTGCCTCATACCAAAATTGAAGAAGACCAGGCATGTAGTCATGTCCTCCTCCAAATCAAATACACCCTCCAAAATACCATAGAATCATACAGATTGCATGATTAAATGGAGGCAAAAGTTTATGAGCACTCCAGAGAGGAGAAAAGTCCCTATTCAGCCATTAGATCCATATTTGCTCTCTTCTCCAAAGAAGTTTTTAAAATGTACAAATTAATGAATTGTTACCAAGTGGACACCTATAAAACTATTTCCCAGGTCATGACACAGAAAACTACAGAATCCCTGTACCTGCCCTTTTTCAAGCCACCACACCTTCCAAACTCCAACAGGTAATCACGATTCTGAATTTTAAGATATGCCTATATTTTCTTGCTCATGATTTTTCCATCAAATTTGCACCTTCAAATAAACTATAGTTTTGATTTTCTATTTTTGCATTTCATAAAATAACATCATATAATACCTATTTTTATGAGACAGATTAATTTTGCTCAGCATTATGTTTGTGAGATTTACTTATGATTTTATTTGATTTACTTATCATACAGCATTCCAAGTACAGGTTCCCATTTTATGACTACACCACAATTTTTTTGTAGCTTTTTCAATTTTTAAAGATACTTACATTATAAAAATGATACATAAAAAATATAAGGGATTTCCATATGCCCTACTCCCTAACACTCCCTCCCATTTCCCACATTCACAACATCCTTCATTGGTGTGGTACATTTGTGACAATCAATGAACACATATTGGAGCATTGCCACTAAGTGTGGATTATAGTTTACATTATAGTTTAAATCTTTCCCACACAACTTTGTAAGTTATGACAAGATATTTAATGGCCTGTATCTGTCATTGCAACATTATTCAAGACAATTCCAATGTCCCGAAAATGCCACCTTATTACACCTATTTTTCCCCCTCTCACTCACATCATAACCTCTAGGGGCCACTGCCTCCAAATCAATGATAAAAAATCTTCCATTGCTAGCATAACAATAAGTCTATAGTAGAATAACAGTAAGGCTACCCTAGTCCATTGTCTATTCCCCAATCCTGAAGATTCTGGGATGGTGATGCCCATTCCGTTTACATCCCATGGGGGCAGATAGATGGGACTATCTTGCTGGCAGTTGTAGACTCTTTTTGTTCCTTTGGGTAGTCGTAGTCCATCATCATTTCTTTGTTAGTTGTCCTGGGTGAGTCCAAGTAACTGGAGAGTAGGTGTTGCAACTCTGTTGAGGTTCAGTGCCCAACTGGCACATGGAAAGCCCAAAGATTTAAGTCTCTTGGACAAAAACCTATCAACTCTAGTACTAACTGCAGGTTCAAATATAAGTAGCAGAAGCGCCATGTGTAGGAAAACCACAGCTGAGTTCAAATTTGTCACTGGGGAGCATAAATTCCAAAGCAGGGCCCAATGGCAGGGGGCCAAACTTCCAAGCTGTCATCCCTGTCTAAGTGTCTGGATGTCTCCAGAGCCCTCAGGAGCCCTGCTATTTGAGGCAATATTTACTGTAGCAATCAATGAGATCCTGATGAGATGTGCATAAATGTTACCTCTGGAATGACCTCCCAACTCACTTTGAAGTCTCTTAGCCATATAAACTTATTTGTCTTTACCCTTTCCCCCTTTTGGTTAAGGTCTTTTTTCCAGTTGTATTGCTAGTTGGTACTTGGTGCTTAGTGCCAGGAAGGCTAATCCCCAGGAGTCATGTCCCATGCTGGAGGTAAGGTAATGCATTTATATGCTGAGATTGGCTTAGTGAGAGGCCACATTTGGGCAACAAGCAAGCTCTCAGGAGGTAACTCTTACTCTTACGCAATCTATAATAATAGGCTAAATTTCAATTTCAAAAGACAAGGTTCTTAAGTACAGTCTTCAATATCAAGGACCTGTCAATTGTCCGTCCTTCTTCATTATTCCCTGTCTCTGTATTTAGGGGATTCTTGCTGTCCATTAGAGAATGTGGCAGAGCTCCCTAGGATAGGAATTGGATATTATTTTGGTTATTCTGTGAATCTCCACCCACTGTGACAATGTCCCATGAACACTTGAACTCTTTCATATGACTTTTAGGTATGCCCCAGGTAAAACTCCTCCCATTCATCCCCCATCACTGACACCCTGCACCAATGATCTTCCCCTGCCACAGTTGTAATCCTTCTATGATCTAAAACTTCTTCACAAGAGGATTGTGGGAATATGGCCCAATGGGATAGACAGATAAAGCTTGCTCTTACTAAAACAACTGAAAGGGAGTCTAGGGCTGCCTTGGCAACCTTTTTAAGGGTATAGAAGACCAGGACACTGCTTCACAACTAACAGAAAGAGTCAGGGACAGAGAGGAGGAAGCAGAAATAGCAAATGGTGAGTTATTTGCTGATTATTTCCTGATATCCTTGAGATATCAAGGGAGGCTAAAACATCTGGAAAATAGTTTCTTACTAAGGGGAGAACAGACTTCTTCCTCTCTGCCTGCACCTCTAGATATATATAGTGTGTGGGGGAGGCTGGGATGCTCTAGGTCATCTAGGAGGGTGCTAGAAAGAAAAGGAAGCTAGCAAAAATCTTGAGTTTCTCTTGCCTGTGGCTGGAAGTGATGCTTATACCCTGCCCTCAGGACAAACAGCCTAAGTGGAGCTGTTGGCTTCCTCCCACAAAAGAAGTGTGGAGGCAACCTCCCTGGAGGAGAATGGGACCTAGAGGATGGAAAGTGGTCTCTTTGTAGTTATTTTAGCCAACTGAGGCCCCCTTGGGTATTAGAAAGGCCCCTGATGCAACAGGGATAGGAAAGGGGATCTCCTCAGGCAGGCTGCCACACTGAGCAGACTTGCTAAAGAGAGGAATTACATCAGAGAGGAGACTGGGATCTCCTTAGGCAGGCTGCCAGGCCTAGCAGCCTAGGTTAAGAGAGAATTTACATCAGAAAGGAGGCAGAGATAACAGGGAGGAAATAGGGGCAGATAGGTTTCTGAAAAGTCTTGCTAGACTAAGAAGACATATTAGCGCAGTGGAAGAGCTTCTTCCTAGAATATACAAAGTCCCTGGTTCCATCCAGGCTCCTCTCTGAGAATGGATATAAGGTTATCAAGCATCCAATAAAAGTTTATGACAGGGGACATATTAACATCCTCTTTGGATTAGCTTTCATTGGATCTCTTATTTTTTTACTTTCCTTATTTTACTCACTAAACCTGGTTTAAAACTGGCAGAAGACAGGCTGCAGGGTGATTGATTGTTAAATAGCAAAAGCCTGAGAAGATCACTAGGGGTCCAAGAGAAAATGCTGTGTTTCTGTGTTTATCTTGGCTGTTTGATCCTTTCCTGCTTACTTCCTTTTTTTTTAAACAAACAACAACAACAAAAAAAAACAGTAGCTGTTGTTTTGATTTTTTGTTGCTATAGTATCCCTTCCTTTATTTCTCTGTTTGTCCATTAGTTTTTTCTCTCTTTCTTTTGCTTCCCAATTTTCTCTACCTATGATATACTTTTCCCCTCCTTCATCCTTATGTTTTCTGGTTTCTGTTGTTGAAAAGAGAACCATGACATACAAGGGAAGTTCAATATGATTAAGTGCTGATTTCTCATTTGAAACAATGAGGCAAGAAAGCAGTGGTATGACATAGTTAAGGTGCTAAAGGAAAGAAACTTCCAGCCCAAAGTCTCTATCAAGGAAAATTGGCATTTAAAAATGAGGGAGAGATCAAAATATTCACAGACAACAGAATCTAAGACACTATGTTAATAAGAAACCTGCATTTAAAGAAATACTAAGGGGAATTCTGCAGTTTGAAAAGAAAAAAGAGAGAGTTGGAGGAGAGTGTAAGAACAACTAAAAGGACAAAAAAGAGTAATAAAAACAATATATGACATGCATAAACCCAAAGAAAATATGGATAATCTAAATAATTTCATGATAATAATAACTTTGAATGTTAATGGACTAAACTCACCAGTTAAGAGACACAGATTGGCAGAATGAATAAGGAAATATGACCCATTATATATGCTGTCTACAAGAAACCCACCTTAGACCCAGGAATCCAAGAACACTGAAAGTGAAGGGTTGGAAAACAGTTTTACAAGCAACAATAACCAACACAGGGGAGGGAGTAGCTATACTAACATTGGACAAAATAGACTTTAAATGCAAAACTATTGTAAGAGACAAAGACGGACACTATTTATTAATAAAAGGGGTAATCATTCAAGAAGAAAGAAGAATCATAAGCATTTATGCACCTAACCAGGTGGTCTCAAAATTCATGAGGCAAACACTGAAAAAATAAAGTGAAGAAATAGATGCCTTTACAATTATAGTGGGGAACTTTAAACACCATTATCACCATTAAACAGAACACCTTGACAGAGACTCTATAATGAAACAAAGCCTTTGAATAATACATTAGAGGATCTGGACCTAATAGACATATACAGAACACTACACCCAAATACAGTGGGATATACTTTCTTCTTGAGTGTGCATGGATCATTCTCCAAGATAGACCACATGCTAGGCCACAGAACAACTCTCAATGAATTCAGAAAGATTGAAATTATACAAAGTAATTTCTCTGACCACAATGGAATGAAGCTGGAAATTAGTAAGGGCCAGAGAACCAGATTAGGCACAAAGATATGGGAGTTAAACAACACACTCTTAAACAGTGGGTCAAGGATGAAATTACAAAAGAAATCAGTAACTACCTTGAAATGAATGAAAATGACAACACAACATATCAAAACTTATGGGGTGCAGCAAAAGTGGTACTAACAGGGAATTTCATAGCCATGAATGCGCATATCGAAAAAGAAGAAAGAGCTAAAATCAAAGACCTAACTGCACACCTGGAGGAATTAGAAAAAGGAAAATGAACTTACTCCAAAGGAAGTAGAAAGAAGGAAATAACAAAGATTAGAGCAAAACTAAATGAAATAAAAAATATGAAAACAATAGAAAAAATAAACAAAACCAATAGCTGGTTCTTCCAGAAGATCAATAAAATTGACAAACCGCTAGCTAGGCTAACAAAGAAAAAAGACAGAAGATGCAAGTACACAAAATAATAAATGAGGAAGGGGATATCATCACTAACCCCACAGAAATAGAGTATCATAAGATGGTACTTAGAAAAATTATTTTCTAACAAGATAGACAATTTAGAGGAAATGGACCAAGTACTAGAAACATAAAAGCAATGTACATAGACAAATGAAGAAATTGGTGAGGTCGACAGACCAATCACAGGAAGTGAGATAGAATCATCATAAAAAACCTTTCACCTAAGAAGAGATTAGGACCAGATGTCTTCACAGGTGAATTCTACCAAACATTCCAGAAAGCACCAATCCTGCTTAAACTCTTTCAAAAAGAAATGGAAGGAGCATTGCCTAACTCATTCTATGATGCCAATATCACCCTAATACCAAAACCAAACAAAGACACTACAAGAAAAGAAAACTATAGACCAATCTCCCTAATGAACCTAGATGCTAAACCGCCAGCAAAATACTTGCTAATAGTACTCAACAACACATCAAACTAAGTATACACCATGATTAAGTGGTCAATTCCAACTTTTGGTGAGAATAAATAACACCTCTATGAACATTGGAGTGCATATATCTGTTCATGTCCTTGCTTTAAATTCTTCTTGGTATATACCCAGCAGTGGAATTGATGGATCATACAGCAGATGTATAGCTAGTTTTTTTGAGGAACTGCCAAACTGTCCTCCAAAATGGCTGCACCGTTCTACATTCCCACCAGCAGTGGATGAGGGTTTCCATTCCTCCACATCCTTAACAGCACTTGTAGCCCTTTGTTTTTTAAATGGCTGTCAGTCTAATGGGTGGAAGATGATATCTCATTGTAGTTTTGATTTGCATTTCCCTAATAACTAGTGATGTTGAGCATCTTTTCATGTGCTTTTTGACCATTTGTATTTCTTCTTTGAAGAAGTGTCTGTTCAAATCACTTGGCCATTTTTTAAATGGTTGTGTGTCTTTATATTTTCGAGATATAAGATTTCTTTATATATGCTGGATATTATGTTCCTATCAGATATATGATTACCAAATATTTTCCCCCATTGAATAGGCTAACTTTTTACTTTCTTGACAAACTCTTTTGAGGTGCAAAACTTTTTAATTTTGAGGAGGTCCCATTTATCTATTTTTTCTTTCACTTCCCATGCTTTGGATGTGAAGTTCATGAAATCATTTCCTATTACAAGGTCCTCTAGATGCTTCCCTACATTTTATTCCATGGTCTTTATGGTCTTGGCTCTTATATTTAGATCTTTGATCAATCTTGAGTTCCTTTTGTATAAGATGTGAGATGGTGTTCCTCTCTCATTCTTTTGGATATGGATATGCAGTTATTCAAGCAGCATTTGTTGAAGAGGCCATTCTCTTCCAGTTGAGTGGGCTTGGTGGCCTTCTTGAAGATCAGATGACTGTATATGAGAGGATCTATATCAGAACTCTCAATTCGGTTCCATTGGTCAGTATGTCAATCCTTGTGCCAATACCATGCTGTTTCGGCCACTGTAGCTTTGTAGTATGTTTTAAAGTCAGTTAGTGTGATTCATTCAATTTCATTTTGCTTTTTCAATATGTCTTTGGGTATTCAGGGCCTCTTGCCCTTCCAAATCCATTTTATAGTAGATTTTCCAACTCAGTAAAAAATGCTGTGTTGATTTTTATTGGAATTACATTATATCTGTAGATCAGTTTGGGTAGGATAGACATCTGAATGATGTTTGGTCTTCCCATCCATGAACAAAGAATATTCTTCTATTTATTTAAGGCTTCCTTGATTCCCTTTAGCAGTGTTGTGTAATTTTATGTCTATGAATCATTTACATCTTTAGGTAAATTTATTCCTAGTTATTTGATTCTTTTATTTGCTATTTTAAATGGGCTTTTTTTCCTTGACTTCCTCCTCAGATTGCTCATTATTGGTGAACAGAAATGTTACTGATTTTTACACATTGATCTTATAACCTGCAGCATTACTGAACTCTTTTCTAAGCTCTATATACTTTGCTGTAGATTTCTCAGGGCTTTCTATGTATAGGATCATGTCATCTGCAAATAGTGGAATTTTGATTTCTTCCTTTCCAATTTGGATGACTTTTTATTTCTTTTTCTTACCTAAGTGCTTGAGCAAGTACTTCTAACACAATGATCAAAAGAAGTGTTGACAGTGGACATCCTAGTCTTACTCCTGATCTTACAGAGAAAGCTTTTCAGCTTTCACCATTGTATATGATGTTAGCTATGGGTTTTTCATATATATCCTTTATTATGTTGTGGAAGTTTCTTTCTATTCCTATCCCTTTGCAGTGTTTTTATCATTAAAGTGTTGTATTTTTTCAAATGCTTTTTCTGCATCTCTAGAGATGATCATGTGATTTTTTTTTCTTTTATTCTGTTTATGCAGTGTATTACATTGATTGATTTTCTTATGTTGAACCACCCTTGCATACTAAGGATGAAACCCACTTGGTCATGGTGTATAATTCATTTGCTGTATTGTTGAATACAATTAGCAAGTATTTTGTTGAAGATTTTAGCATCTAGATTCATTAGAGAGATTGGTCAATAATTTTCCTTTCTTGTGGCATCCTTGTTTGGCTTTGGTATTATGGTAAATTTGGCATCACAGAATGAGTTACACAATGTTACATCTACTTCTATTGTTTGGAAGAGTTTAAGCAGGATTGGTGTTAGTTCTTTCTGGAAGGTTTGGTAGAATTCACCTGTGAAGCTGTCTGAATCTGGGCTTTTCTTAGTTGGGACATTTTTTATTACAAATTCAATCTCATTACTTGTGATTGGTCTGTTCAGTTTTCAACAATTTCTTCTTTCATTATGTAGGCTGCTTGTTCATTTCTAGGTATTTGTCCATTTCCTCTAAATTATCCTTCCTGTTGGCATATAATTTTTCAAAGTATCCTCTTATGATACTCTTTATTTCTTTGGGGTCAGCAGTGATATCCCCTTTCTCATTTCTTATTTTGTGTATTTGCATCTTTTCTCTTTTTTTCTTTGTTAGCCTAGTTAAGGGATTTTCAATATTATTCATCTTTTTGAAGAACCAGCTTTTGGTTTTGTGGACTTCTTCTAGTGCTTTTTAATTTTCTATTTCATTTAGTTCTGCTCTAATCTTTGTTATTTCCTTCTTTCCACTTTATTTGCAGTTAGTTTGTTGTTCTTTTTCTAATTCCTCTATGTGCAGTTAGGTCTTCAATTTTAGCTCTTTCTTCTTTTTTGATATATGCATTTATGACTATGAATTTCCCTCTCAGTACAGCCTTTGTTGCATCCCATAGATTTTGATATATTTTGTTGTCATTTTCCTTCATTTCAAGGTAGTTACTGATTTCTTTTGTAATTTCATCCTTGACCTGCTGTTTGTCTAAGAGTGTGTTGTTTAACTTCCATATCTTTGTGTCTAATCTGGTTCTCTGGCCCTTACTAATTTCCAGCTTCATTCCATTGTGGTTAGTGAAATTACTTTGTACAACTTCAATCTTTCTGAATTCATTGAGAGTTTTTCTGTGGCCTAGCATGTGGTCTATCTTGGAGAATGATCCATGTGTACTTGAGAAGAAAGTATATCCCACTGTATTTGGGTGTAGTGGTCTGTATATATCTATTAGGTCCAGATCCTCTAATATATTATTGAAAGTCTTTGTTTCTTTTTTGATTCTCTGTTGAGATATTCTATCTAATGCTGATAATGGTACATTCAAGTCCCCCAATATAATTGTAGAGGCATTTATTTCTCCACTTAATATTTCCAGAGTTTGCCTCATGTATTTTGAGGCACCCCCGTTAGGTGCATAAATGTTTATGATTGTTCTTTCTTCTTGAATGATAACCCCTTTTACTAATATATAGTGTCCATCCTTGTTTCTTATAAGAGTTTTGCATTTAAAGTCAGTTTTGTCTGATATTAGTATAGATACTCCCACTCTTTTTGGTTTTCTTTGCTTCTAAAATTGTTTTCCAGCAATTCACTTTCAACCTCCTTGAATTCCTGGGTCTAAAGTGGGTCTCTTGTAGAAAGCATATAGATAGGTCATATTTTCTTATCCATTCTGCCGATCTTTGTCTTTTGACTGGTGAGTTTAATCCATTAACAATCATTGTTATTACTGTTAAGAGATTACTTACATTAGCCATATTTTTTTGGATTCATGTATGTGATATATTGATTTCATTTCTTTTATTTTTTTTTCTTACACACTCCTCCAACTCTCTCTCTCCTGTTTTTTTTTTTTTTTTTTTTTTTTCGTTTCAAGTTGCAACACTCCCTTTAGTATTTCTTGAAGGGCAGGTTTCTTATTGGCATACTCTTTTAATTTCTGTTTGTCTCTGAATATTTTGAATTGTCCATCATATTTGAATGCCAGCTTTGCTGGATAGAGAAATTTTGCCTGGAAATTTTTTTTTTTCCTTTTAGCACATTAACTATTTCATAACACAGCCTTCTTGCCTCCATGGTTTCAGATGAGAAACCAGCAAATAATCTTATTGAGACTGCCTTGTTTGTGACTGACCTCTTTTCTCTTGCTTCTTTCAGTATTCTTTTTTTGTCTTGAGCATTGAACAATTTGACAAGCATACATCTTGGAATAGGCCTGTTAGGATTACTGCTGTTTGGGGTGTGGTGCACTACCTGGGCATGTACACCCACGTCCCTCCATAGAGTTGGGAAATTTTCAGCCATTATTTTCTCCAAAACTCCTTCTGTCCCCTTTCCCTTCTCTTCTCCTTCTGGGATGCCTATAATGCATATGTTTGTGCATTTTTTGTTGTCATTCAGATCCCTAATTCCCTGATGGATTTTTTCTACCATTTTATCTATCTTTTCTACTATCTGTTTGATTTCAGATGTACTGTCTTCCACAATGCTAATTCTTTCCTCTGCCTGTTCAAATCTGCTGTTATGTGCTTCCATTGTATTTTTATTTCTTGGATTGTGCCTTTCATCACCTCATATCCATTACCTTTTCATGTATGTTTACAATTTCTTCAGTATGTTCTCCCAGTGTCTTCTTAATATCCTTACTCTCTTCCTTCATGTCATTAAGTTGATTCATTATATTTCTTTGGACAGCTCAGATTAGTTGTTCGATATTCTGCATCTTCCCCTGGATTTTAGTTTGTTCATTGGACTGGGCCATGTCTTCCTGTTTCTTAGTATGGTTTATAATTTTTGTTGGTGTTTAGGCATCTCTTTATCTTAATGGTTGATTATTTTCTCTCTTTACTTTAGGTCTTATTTAGTTGCTGTTTTTGTGTGTGTGGTAAGTTTTCTCTTTGATATTTTGTTCCTCTTATTCTATTTCCTTGCTGTTGTCTATATTCCCTTGAAAGAAAAAGATTAGGGCCAGAGAAAGGGAAAGAAGTAAGAAGAGAGAAGGGATAATAGTAAGAATAATCATAAAAGGTAGAAGAAGAACCATATAAGACCTAAGAAAATGAATAATTAACTCATGTAAGAAATGCAGAAGAATAAGAATAAAAAAGTGGGGTCCAAACAATGAAATGAAAAACTGAATAGAGAAAAATATCTAGAATGAATTAAAAGGCCATTCTGTTAAGCAGAGAGGGAAAGAGAAAAGAAAGGACAGGAAGAAAAACATTTAAAAAAACAGAAAACAGAGAATAAGATAGAAATTAAAACAAGAAAAAATGAAAATTAAACAGAAAAAGTGGAATGTAAGAACAAAAACAGAAAGCAGAAGTTAGGAAAATGAAGGAAGGAAAGAAATAGCATAGGTAGACAAAATTGGTATACAAAAAGAAGGAGAAACAATGGGAGGGTGAAGCACAGCAAACAAGAAACAAGACAGCTGCACCTAATTAAAAAAATAAATGCGAGAGGGGGAAAGGGTGGGGTGGGGACACGCGCAAAAAACAAACACTCAAGCAAGCAATCAAACCAAAACTTAGGAAAAACAGCCTTCCCTCTTAGGCCCCTGGGAAGCTTCTCAGACTGCCTGTGTTCATGAAGCAATTATCCTGCAGCCTGCCCTCTGCAAGTTTTGAATTGTGTTTTATTGAGTAAAACTAAGTTAAATTAAAAAAAAAAAAAAAAGGATGTGGTTTTTAAGAGAAATAAGAGACTCAAGAGATGCTAATACAAATATAATGTCTATGTGTTCCCTGTCCTAAAGTTTCAGCTGGCTGTTTGATAACCTGGTGGATCACTACTCTAAGGAGAGCTGGGAATTGAACCAGGGACCTTGTATATTCAAAGCAGAGACTCCTCTACTGAGCTAAACTTTCTCATTGGGTCAGTTAGTTAAAAAGCTATCCAGTCACTTTCCCTAGGGCAGATTTGACTCTTTGCAATTGGATAGATTCCTGCTGATTAGGAGCCTGTCTGTCCCTGCCACTTTTCTATTCTTATTGCTTTCTCTCCCAGGGCAGCAGGAATCAATAGCCTGTGTGATCGGGTCCCCCTCACCTCTCCTGGTCAGGTAGAGTTCCTTTCTGAAATTCAAATGGAACCCTGGTATCTGAACTCACCACAGAGAATTGACTCTCAACCCTCTTCTATACCTCCCTCTCCTCCCAGTAGACCCTTAATAGGTCCTTGGAAGGTTAAGTGCTTCATACTGCCCCCCTCCCTTAGGGGAGTTGGAATTTTGATTATTTTCAGCCCCATACTAGTCAATTGCCTGACTCTGCTCTCTTCCAGCCCAAGTTCTTCTCTCCCAGATTCGCTAGGTAAATCAGGTTGCTTGAGCATGTTCTCCTCTCTTCACTTCCCGGGGCTACCTCTTGCCAGCTGGTATGCTCCCTAAAGTTCAAAGGGGGTCCAGGTAATCAAACCTACAGAAAGGAAACCTCTGTCCACTCTTCACCAGAACCCTCTTACTTCAGGAGAATTCTCCCTCCTGCTCAGTGGGAGTCAGGGAGTTCTCACTGGCTTTTTGCCTGAGGGTGGGGCTTAGCCACCTGCCTTTTCCTGTGACTGGGGTGAGAAATTCATGGTTTTCCCTTGGGCTTTTTTTAATCTCTTCATCCAGTTATCTCCAGATCAATGCCCTGAAGAGTCCTGCTTCTTGTGTTCCCAAAACAGCTCAATCAGGCAGGGTCTTGCCCCCTCTCAGCTGTTTCCTGTGAAAGAGCTGGTGAGTGCCCACATAAACTGATGCCATCTTGCTGATTTATTAAAAGCCTATCATTTTATAAATGAATAGGTTAATTTAACTCTAGAGAGTTAAATTCTAGCTTCTCTAGAATTTAATCTCAGATTATTTTATTTCTGCATAAAGAAA
Organism: Tolypeutes matacus; assembly: GCA_026826555.1. Taxonomy (NCBI): domain Eukaryota; kingdom Metazoa; phylum Chordata; class Mammalia; order Cingulata; family Chlamyphoridae; genus Tolypeutes; species Tolypeutes matacus. The sequence continues at coordinate 54,131 of JAKSZT010054334.1, forward strand.
ACACCTTATTTTTTCATTTCACTATGTATCTACTCAATGTACATTTTCAGAGGTCTTTCTTGTATAAACATTTTGCCTTCATTTATATAAGACAATTTGCTAGTTATAGAATTATAGGTTGGAAGTTAATTTATTTTTTCAATCATTTGAAAAATACTTACCATTGCCTTCTGACTTATATTGTTTCTGTTATGTAGTCAGCTTTAAAACTTATTTTGCTTCTTTGAAAGGAATCTCTTTTTGCTTTTTAAAGATATTTCTTCTCTCTTTTCTCATATTTTTTCTCCCTTCCTCCTGTTTCAGTTTTACTATGAGGTTTCTCAGTATGAATTAATTTTTTAAAAATCTGGGCCAATGTTCATAAAGTTTCTTGAATCTATGAATTTATATTTATCTAGAGGAATTCTCATCCAGTATTTCTTCAAATATTGCATTTCCTCCTCATTCTCTCTTTCCTTCTTCTTGGACTACAAATACTTTCTTGTTTAGCTTTCTCACTGCATTTCTATGTCATTTAGCCTCTCTTCTATATTTTCTTTCCTTTTGTCACTCTGTATTCCTTTCTGGTTATTATCTTTTTAGCTCTCTTACAAGTTAGTAGACTCTAATGTGCTCTTAAACCTATCCATTCAGTTCTAAATTTAAATTAGTTTTGAGTTTTTATTATAATTTTTTCTTAGTTTAATAATTATTGCCATTTTAAAAATTCTGCTCTATCATTGTTATTTTTATATAATTTTAAAATTACAGGAAAGATGCAAAATAATGCCTCTAAACACTTCTCCAAGCCCCCCTTATGTTAATGACTTATCTCATTACACAACATTTATCGAAAGTAAGAAAGTATACTTAGTATTATGCTATTTCAAAAAACCAAAATGCATAAAAGATATCCAGAGTTCACCAGTTTTTCCAACAAATTTTTTTTTCTTTTCTAAGATCCAATACTAGTTATCACATTATATTAAGTTTTCATTTTCCTTCATCTCCTCATATTTGTGACAGTTCCTCAGTCTTCTCTTGCCTTTTAATATCTTGGCACTTTTGAAGAGTATTGTAACAGTTTGAAATTATTTATGAACCCTCAAAAAGAGAAGGTTTATGTTTGTAAACTGGTCTGTTCCTCTGGGTATGAACCCCTTTGATTGTATTAGATTCACCTGACATGTCTTTGATTAAATTCTTATTAAGATCAGGGTTTTGATTTGACCACGTCAGTAAGGCATGAATCAGGGTTGATTCCCCACCCTTGGTGGACTGATATAAATGGACAAAGACTCAAGAAGACACAAGTAAGAAGACACAGAAGAAGACACAGGAAGAGAAATAGCTCCATAGACATGGAAAAGGAGAGAACTTTGTCAGTTTTGATGCTGGAGCCCCGGGAAGAGGTGACCCATTCATCTGATAGTTTGCAGCTGAAGACAACAGAGCAGCTAAGGAAAGACCAGGCAGAAATCACCCTCCATCTTGCTTCAACACATAGCAACAAACTTTGGTGAAAAAGCAACCTTGAATTGGACTCTTTTGGGCCTTGTAACTGTAAGCTTCGATCCCACATAAGTACCTTTTATAAAAGTCAACCAATTTCTGGTACTTTGCATCAGAACAATTTTAGCTGACTAAAACAAGTACTGATTAGTTATTTTGTAGATTGTTCCTTAGTTTGTTTTGTCTAATATTTTATAATTAGATTGGAGGGTATACATTATTGAGAAGGATGTTACAAGGACACTTTAGCTTCCCTTCCCCACTATAAGCCTTGTCCAAACCCTTTCAATTGAATTTGTGTGTTCTTTCCCTCAAGGGAACATAGACCAAAGAGTGTAACATGTCCACTACAAGAACAGCTTCCAGAAAATTATATTATACCCCAGAATATATTATTCCCAGGAGATTATATTATTCTCTATAAATATATTTTTATGATTGGAGCATGGAAATCACAGATTGATGGGGGATGTTTAAGATAATCTGAGGCAGTGCAGAAGGGATGGCACAGAGGACTTTTTTCCCCTCTGTTGTCCTTTATTCCAAGAATTGTATTTGAGTGATCAATGCTGGCCATTTCTGTATGTACTGACTTATATTAAGTAAGTGTCCAGGCTCAGAAGTTCCTTTCCATATGATCCCTCAATGCCTTCATGGTTCTTCCTTGAATTCCTTGGTGATTTGGGCCACCCTACTGTACCCTGCCCTATCAAATTGGAGAAGATGTTATCTAATAAAGCCATGAAGTATGAGTACCTCCATTTCTCTAATTTCCCTAGGATACACAGAATGGTGCATATGGCCTTCTGACCCCTTTGAGGATCAGGGACAACTTGATCGCCCTAATAATGGTCTTTTTTTCCAAAAGCAGCTGAGTTTAGGGTAAAAACAAATGGAAGGATTAGGGGCATGGATGGAGAGAGTGAAAGCAATAAGCAAGACTTATTGAGAGAAAGAATATCTCATCTTTAAAGATTGTTCTGTGCAAACAAAATCATGAGTAGTGTACCAAGTAAAGAGTGGCCAAAGAATTACATTCTAGGCATAAAAATAAAAAATGTTTAGGATTGTTTAGGTCCCAATAGTGGATTAACTCTCCCAACTGTTTGGTGCATTAATGTCCATTGACAGAGAGAGACAGTCTTGATAGAAAAGTGGTGAAAAAGAATAAAGTAGTTTTCTATGAACTTATTACTTAATTCTATTCATTTCTTATATTGACAAATATAAAAACCTACTCTACTGTTCTATTAGGAATATTATCAACTACAAAGTAGATAGAAATAAAATGAACATAAAAAGAATATCTAATTTTCCTCCCAATAGAGTTCATCTTGCTCTTTGTGATGTGACTTGCTACTTTGTCTTTATGCACATATAGAAGATTTTTCATTTTTTTCTTTTCTTTTATGTGTAGCACATTGTATCTCCTCAATGTGCAGCGAATGTGGTCAGAACATTATATGATCCCTGCTTATGCCAAATTTAATGACATATGCATTTAGGCATGATCAGTCTTACAGCCTCAGCATGTGTTTCCTAGGAAGCAGATGAACTGACCTTGAACTTGTTAAAATGTTCCATGGCAGCAATTTGAGCTCCAAATTTGTTATTGCACCAAAGTTGTTAGAAGCTTTATTATATTACTTCTTGTTAGTGAATGTGAGCATGTTCAAATATTTCCACTGAATAACATTCTTGTCACAAAAAAAAAAAAAAAGAGTTGCATTGACTATCTGGTAAAACCAGTCAAAGCATGAGTTGGATTTCAATTAACCCCATTTGATTGTCAAAAAATGACTTTAAATCACTTTCTCTTCTCATTGCCTCCTCTTTTATCATCTCCCTAATAATATGAAAGCATTCAAGCACAGAACCAGAAAATAACCAAATTTGTACTCCTGTACCATGGCATAAAATTTAAGTGACAGTTGTAACCTAAAAGCTGGAGGATCACTGATGATGACACCCTAATAAACATAGAACAAAACAAAACAAAAAACTGGAGGATATAATAATTTGTTCAGTTCTTTTCATATAATAACTCAGAAGTTGACCTAGACTCTGGATTTTCCAGTTTGTACATGGTTGTACTGGACCATAATTTTTCCTGCATATTTCACATTTTGGATCCTATCATTTTATAAAATGAATAGTTTAATTTAATAGGTATGCTACAGTCAGTTTCAAAATTTCATAAAGTTAATAAAACTTTTATTCAACAGTATAAAATTATTATGCTTTTAATTTAATTACCCCTCAAATTTTTTTTCATAAATCCTTGAAGCCTGGAATGCTTTAGTTGCTTAAATGACATCCAGAGATGCAAAAGTGGCTAAAGAGAAAGAACCATTATAATGAGAAGGAAGTTTAAAGCTAAGAAAAATTTTAGGTCATTAGGCAAACTATGTTGAAATACCATTTGAAAGAATAGGTAAATGTAGATTTAAAAAAATTGAAACTAAAACATCTTCTCTGGGAACATTTTATAACTTAGAGCATAAGATGCTCTAGAAAGACAATGTGGGAATATGTAGAAGTCCATTACTGGAATCACTTTAAAATTAGACTGGACAAATATTCAAAAGGATCATCGATGGGAATTTTTAAAAAATCTGTATTTTGAAAAGATAGACTAGGAGACCTCTTAGGTCTTTCCCATCTCTAATTTAGAGGATTCCATTACCTGTCTATTTATACAATAACCCTTTTAAAAAAACTGTATTACATCAAATTACTTACATAGTTTCAGCTGAAAATAAAAGACACATCAGTCTATGCAGATGAGTTAGGAACAAAAGTAGTAATTTAAAAAACAGTTATGGCTTATTCTAAGAAGAAGGATGGTAGGATTTTACAAATAAGGCCAAATTTCAGGGATTAATTTTGAAATGACCTTTCATGACAAACTGAATCATATTACAGGTCTTGCACTCTTCTTTAACCAGCTATGTAAGCTCAGTTTTTAAAACCATAAAGGTGACAATTGGCCTGCATGGTACTAAGAGCTTTTTGACTTTAATAGTAAATAAGTCTGTAACTAAAATTGTCATGTATAGGGCCTTAAGGATAGCAAAAGCATTGCCATTTTCATTTAAACATTAATGTGATAATGTTTTTAATTTATGATGTGCAATTGAATTTCTAACACTGCAGGTGACCATCTTAAGAGGGGAAATGTAGCTTTTCTCTTCAAAACAAAATTGCCAGGTCCTTTCCTCAATGGATGGGATTCATTCACCAGCGCACAAGAAGACTTTCCAATGCAATGATAAGTAGTATTCAATAACTACACCAAATGTTTCCAGATGCTATGTACTTCTTCAAATTTCTCCATCTTAGAGGAATATTGTTCTCTCTCTCCGTGTTTTAGAGTCCCTGTTCTTGGGTCCATAATCCATTCCCCTTCTCTCTTCTTTTCATAGAATCATATATACATCTTTTCCTCTATTTGCTGCTTCCAATCACGACACAGATTTTTTTAAAAAAAACTTTCATATTGTAAACCTAAATTAAGGTTTTCCTTAGTAGACCTCTTACTTAACTTATGTATCTCTTTACATATAATCGAATTATATGTCTTATTTTTTGGATTATAGTCTACATTTATTCCACTTCACTGTTCCATCTTCCACACCTGACTTACATGTCAGTCATTACAATGAAAATATTCTTGTTCAATCTACAAATCAACACTTAATAGAGAATTCCAGTAATAACTTTAACCATCCTAATCTGACTTCAAATTATATTTATATAAGTCTAGGTCCATATTGGGTTCAGTTTTATGGAGTGTGATATAATATAGTCCTTGTCCTCATGAAACATATGGTACAGAAGTAGACATCTATATCATTTAAATGATCACATGAATAAATATACAGTTTTGACTGTGGAGAGTATTTTATTTTTTGCATGTACAAAAATTTATTAAAATGATTCAGAGGCTGTTTAATCTTGTATCATGAGTATTCACCCAGCTGTCTTTCAAATAATAAGAGCTGCATGGTTGCTGTCATGAAAGTCCTAAAAACAAAGAATATGTATTAGATTATCATAAAAATCTTCAATTACGCTCTCATTAAAGTAAGGTAAGTATTGTAAAGGATAACACAGATTCCTCTCAGAGCACTTGATAAGGGGATCTGCATTTGTATGGAGTGAAAGGAGTCATCCTGGAGGGAGTCATTTGAGCTAAAAGACAATTTTCTGGAGCTAAGGCACAGAAGCATTTTTTAGCAAGGAGAGAAATTATCAGATTGAAACTGTGAAACAATGACTCTGGGGGCAATCTAGACAATCAAAAACAAAACAACAACAAAAAATAAACCAAAAAGGAAAAAGAAAAACAAAAACAAAAAAAAGATATAAGTAGATTCTGGAAAAGATGCTCTTTGCAGTTGAGAAATTACGGTTGCTTGTCATAAAAGTTTTTGTTGTTGTTGAAAATAGAGAGAAATGAATAGTTTTGAAAGATATTTACTAAGCAAAATTGACAATGATGAATTAGGTATGGGTGATGAGAGAGAAAAGGAGCAAAAGATATCTTCTATATTTCTTGCATGGATTCAGTGAGGTATGGGTTACAGAAAGAAAACAGATGGATATGAAGGTAAAGAATTCAGTTTTGGATATACACAACCTGGGGCTGGAATCTTTTGATTGTGAAGTTCCAGGAGGCATCTAAATGGATGTTAGCTACTCAGTTGGATGCTATGATGTAATGTTCTGAGAGAAGTACAGATCTGTCTATGCAAATTTTGAGGATTATCCACAGCGATCAATAGTCTGGGAATAGTATATAGAGTTAAAAGAAGAGAGCCTAGCGCCAAGTATTCTTGAATGCTAGCATTACCTGCATACATGGATAAATAAGTCTAAAGGGGCATCAAAAGAGTGGTCTGAATTAGGAAATGGGGAGCGTGTGTTGTCATGGTGGTCAAAGAGAAAAGTATTCAAAACAACTAAAGTAGTTTTTTTCCCTTAGCATGTTTTATTTCCTTCATCCCTTATTGCTACATGACATTCTATTTTTTTTTTACTGTTTATAGTCTGTCTTCCCTACTAAATATAAGTTTCAAACAGCAGATACTTTGTTTTGTTTATCACCATGTCTTTTTTACTTTAAAAGAGTCTGGAATTGCTGTTTACTGAAATGACTAACTGTTCTACAATATTTCACAATTTCCAGACTGCTAAGTAGTCAAGCAAGACTTGTCCCATTCTATTTATGGGCATGGGGATATTTGATAGCCTCATAAAATGCTGTTTGGTAGGGTCTTGGTGTCTTGGAGCCAGGCCAATGTGGGATAAGAAGTGAATCGAGTTGAGGAAATGAGGAAAGTGGACATGTAAATTTCTTCCAAGATGTTTGCACGTAAAGAGTAAGAGTGATGAGACCATAACTGGAGAGGAATGTAGTAGGACAAAGAGCATGTTGAACAAAATTAAGTGTTCATGGGAAAGATCCAGTTTGAGAAGAAATGTTTGAATATATGAGAGAAGGAAATTGTAGAATTTTCTTGAGAAAATGGGGATAGCATAGTATATAAAATGGGATAGTGAGTTTTTATCATACAGTAAAGAGGAGAAAGAATCATATGTAAGTAAGTGAAGCTGTACACAAAGTTGTTAAACTCTCATCTTTTCAGGTAGAGGTTTTAAGTGCAGATTTGAGTTAGCTTGGTATCAAACAACTACCACCATTTGCACTTAGTATTCCATGAGTCTGGAACTGTCTTCCAATCCACTTTCTAAGAACCAGTTTTAAGTCTTAGAAACTTTGTAGTTATAATCTTTCTTAATTAGAGAATTGGGAATTAGGCACTGTTGGGGATAGGAGCACGGAGAGAAAAAAAATCTCCTCTGACAAAGACAGAACTATACCAACAGGTAATTTACCCCTGAGGTAGAGCAGTGGTGGGCACTCAGGCAGTGTCATACATGATAAGAGAATGGTTAATAGTTGACCTGCATATGAGAAGCTATAAATGATGCCAATGAATATTTATATTGTGATATTTAGAGTTTTTAGGTCACTGTAATTTGCATATGCCAGAATATACAGTATTTTCAAAATATGCTTTTCCTTTAATAAAACTTCTTCATAGATTGTACTTAGCAAGCATACAAATTGAGGACTCTTTATTAAGTTTTCCACTGAAAAAGAAAATTCAACAAGCTATATTTTTAGAACTAGAGAAAACTGGAAATAGCATAGACTAATATATCTTCAACAAAAATTTACATGTATATTCTACTCTAAACTCTCAACTAAATTTCCACATATATATATCAGTTCGTTTTCTGCCAAACTTATCTCTGGTAATAGGTGCTGTCACTATTTTTCTCATAAATTATTTACCTGTCTCATGGATGCATGTATTTTTTCTTTTTAATTTACTTGCCCAAATTACTCTGCTTCTTCAGAATATCAGGGCAGAACTAGGCATTTACAATACTCTGAAACGTGGTCAATCAATATAAAAGATATTAGAGCAAAAATATATTATATGTATATTGTTTTCTTCTCTTCCTTTCTTTTTACATTAATTTTACTCAAAGTCTTGTTACTATTTTGTTGTTTTCTGTAATCCAAAGAGAAGGATTTTTTTTTCCTATGAAATTATATAAAATACTCTACAGTCAGAGATATTGAAGAATTTCTCATAGTAAACAGAAGAGGGAACTGATCATTGAGTAAGAAAAAATTTATCCAGAAGTCATATTTTAAGTCAATGCATTTCATTATTGAAAATAGTAATATAAAATAAAACATTCAATATTTTATGTTAAAAAGTTAAAAGTTCCAATTACAGTCAAATGACTGTAAAGAAATTATCATGAAAGGATATAAGCATATATGAAAATGATTCTTGTGTATACAATAAACAATTTTTGGGAAAAAAAAGGTGAAATCAGAAATTATAAACTACTGTAATACATTCTCCTTGAATGAGTTCTCATATGAGAAACATGCGATTTAAGAAGACTGATGAACCACTTTGTATATTCCATGAGAGACCTAAGGTACTTTGATTTACTAGTTTTCACATTAGGATAAGAGAAAAAGACAACATATTTTTTTCTTATACTTTTTTTTCATTTTCATCAGTGAGAAATACTCCTTTAAAATCTTCCTTTCTTTTTTTTCTCTTAAACTCAAAAAATCCTTATGGTGTCTTCTTAAGTCAAGGTACACAACTGTGTGCAAACTGTTATCCAATAAGGTAGATAAAAAATAATACCCAAACATTCAATGTTGTCTCTTTTTACATTTTTTTTATTCTAACAAATTAAATTTTGTTTATTTCTTATTATTCAAGATTACATTTTAAATCAGGAAAATAAGTTGAACAAATGCATTTTAGGAATACTCTATTTGCTATGATGGAAAGAATAATTTTTACTATGATAATATTATGGTCTATCATTTTTAAATGTTGTGAAAAAGAAGAGTTTTTGTTGAGTAAAAGTGGATGGCAGCATTCTCCTATGCCCAATGAGAATATGCTGGTGCAGGCTGATGAGAATTCAGGGGATAAGGCATTATGAAGTAGACCATGAACAAAGAGAAAAAGGAAAAGGAATAAAATATTATCAGTTCTTGTCTCCTTGGATATTTTTGTTCTAGGCTAGAACTTTAGTCAAAGAAAAGAACTAGTGGATACTAAAGTAATACAAGTTTTGTATATTAGGATGTATGAAAACCTGATTTGAGAAGCAAATATAGTCAATTAGAATTCATTAAGGAAAACTAGTGAAATGCCATAAAATACATGCTAGTTTTGAAGAAGGTTATGAACTAGGGTTAACAAAGAATGGAGGGCTTTCCAGGAAAAGGGAGTGCCATAAGGAATAATCTTGCTTTTCTTCACTCAACCTTTTCTCCATAACTCACTCATTAAAGGATATTTCCTAGAAGTAATAAAGGGTGGTTTAATTGTTTAAACCAAATAGACACCATTAGTCATGATATATTATATCAAGTAAGACACAATGCTTTTAAATATTGACCAAAATAATTTCATCTACATATTGATATAATCCAAACCATTTCCCCTGTATTATTTGGATAATTCCTTCCAAATTCACTTCTTATATCAATATGTTGTATTGCCTTTGGGACACTAAGTGATGTCACTATATATTACAAAAAAAAATGTGTGTAGGCAAAAAAAAATGCATGGAGGCTCTTTTAAGGGGAATAAAATAATTAGCATCAATATTTTATTGAAGATACTAAATATCAAACCGAACCCTTTTTTAATTAATAAAGCTGTAATTTTCCAGTTGATTTTGCCAAAATAGAAATCATCATGAATGCTTCAATTAAACTTGTATTGACATTAAAAACACCTCCAGCTACTTAAGAGGAGATTGCTATTAATTATGATATTGTATTTTACATTTAAGATAGAAGAAAAACCAATACATGTCCATATTTGTGCTGACTTTTTTTCGTACATTTATACAAACAAAATAGATCCTTAACAGGCTCTTTTTCAATAGCACAGTATGAAATGTTTATTAGCTTTTGAAATACCTAAAATTAAAGCAACTAATTATATCACAAGACTTTGCCATCACTGGAAGCTTTGAAGGGGAGAATAAAAATGTGTGAGCTTGAGGAACATGGCAGTTTTAATTCTCACATCAGCCACCCACGGTGTTTCCTCAAAGCTGAACATAGTGATTTAACAATGATGTAACTAGCATACATTTTTTTCCCCACTGTTAATGCAGTTTTTGAAATAAATGCTCAGAATATTCATGATGGATGAATATAAAAAAGTATGACCTTTTTACTTATGCTGTGTTTTACAAAAGAGGTCAGAAACCACAAGAAATTAATAAAATAGTTATAAAATTTCACTATTTGATAGCATATTATTTCTTTGGAAAATACTTAAATGTTTCCATGCTATATTTCTGTCAACAACCTATTAGGGTGTGGCTATATCAAATTGGATATTAATGAACCTCTGAGCTTTTTTTGAAAAAAAACATAACACTTTAATGAAGCTGATGCTGAATGTATTAGCTATTTACTCAGTCATCTTTTTTTAGTGGGGGAGGGCTTTTCAAAGAAAGACCATGCAATACTTAGATATATTATAACACATTTTGATCTTAAACATGTAAATCAGAACTTTACAAATCATCAGCGATTAATGGCAGAAAATTTTAAAGTTTAACCTTTCTTTCTAATAAAAGTGAGACTTCAAGCATTACAGAAGTAAATGTTTTCAAGCAAGTGCCCTAGGACACAAAGGCATTATTAAATAAAACAGCTCTCTGTTCACACAGGGATGTAAGAACCTCCACAACACTCAAAGCAATGATGCTAGTTAGTCCTTTGCCACAGAGGCATCTTCCATAGGAGGTCAAGGCACTGTGACCCTGAAAAGATCTTCATGGGCTTGTTTTCTGACTCCAGTAGTCTTAAACATAATTCTGTTCATTTTTGGTTTTATGAAGAAGGGGACAAATAAAATTACCTATACTCACTAGTTTGGACATCAGTAATTGTGAAGATGTAAAGTTAAGACACTTTCACCTTGTCAATATTTATGCATAAAACTTGGTGAACAAATTAATGTGTGCAAGATTGATGCAGGCAGACTATTTAAACCATTCAATAAAAAGAAGTGGTTTTGAGTACACTTCAGGAATTCAAGATTTTGGTTTCTTTAGACAAAATTGATTGCTACATTATCTAATGTAGGCCTTCATTGTACATACAAAGAGACTAAAACCAAGAGAGATTAAGTTTCATAATAAGTGTTACAGACATGACTAAAACTAGTCTTATGCTTTCCACTAAAGTAATTTTCTTAAAATTAAATACTAATCATTGATCTTTCTAGTATCTTCATTAAATTAGCCAAGGATATTGTAACACCATATTTGAATGTATGAGGACACATTTTTAAAATATTTTAAATTCTGTATAATCGTTATTTTAGACATGAAGTCTTCAATTTGTGCATCTATGCCTTAATAAAAAGGAAAAAAAATCTAAGTACTTTAGGAATTGCAATGATAATATTTTAAGTACAGATTTGCCTGTAAACCTATTTCATGACCATGGAATCACACATTTTATATTAAATAGCAAGCAAATCTTCTTGAGAAATTTACCAGTTTTGGAACAGAAATAGGGTCCCTCCTGTTCCAAATCAGTTAATTATAAAATATGTGCCACCATCTCCTATTTTCACTGTAGATGGGCATCCATTTAATCATTTATAATTTCCCTTATATTTTATAAATTATGTCATTTGAATAGTTTTTGACATCATTGTGACAATAACAAGAGAAAATGAAATTCATTTTGTTTTGTACTATCTAGAATTTTTGCTTTCAGCTGCAGAAATAGCTATCAATTCTATAATCTTCTGGAAGTGTTTACAAATGGAAGTTTGGGCAAAGATTTCCTAATTCTTTACTATGTATACAAATCCTTTACTATGTACATGGGTTATATTCTATGTATGTGTGTTACAAAATTGTACTTTTATAAATGTTATTTCATTAAAAATTTCTTACTTTTTTTTTTTTTTTTAACTCTGCTATATACTTTAAAAGACATCATCTTACCTAACTTTAACCAAGCCTGCCCTTTAAAGGTGTTTCTCTCTCATAGTTTATGGAGTAATTCTGGTCCTGAACCCTTGGAAGCTTAGTTTTCAACAAGTGTTAGCTATATGGACATTTTTTTGCTAATCACATACTTACTTTCTAATATTTTTCTAAATAAAATGACTGAAATATATTTATTAAGGAAGAAATGAAATTTTTATAGTCATATTGTTATTTCATCCTAGTAATTTCCCCCCTTTCTTTCTTTATAAAAGAGAGTTAAATATTTTGCCAATATAAGTGTTCATTTTTCACCATGTTTGAGTGCACTAAGAAATCACAAATATTTAAGGAAACATATATTTCTTATTTTCCACTTTTTTAATAGCCTTAGCAAGCTGCATAACAGAATACTATACATTTGACTGTATGGAAGATCATTCCTTTTTCCCAGTTTATAACTATTGAAAAATATTAGATTAACTTTTGTTAAGCCAACCATAATTTTCATGATTTTATGGAATTTCTATATTAGAGATAAATGTTAAGTCACATAAATTTCTCTTTATTTTAAAAATTTGTTGTAGCCCAATCAAATCCAGTGTTACCATACAGAAATATAATGAAAGTCATATATGTATTTTAAATTTTCTAAGAATAACTATAAGAAAGTAAAAAGCAATAGGTGAAATTAATTGTAATGATATATTTTGCTGAATTTAATATATCCAAAATATTTTCATTTCAACATGTCATAAATGTAAATTACAACAATGAGATATTTTCCCTTCTATTTTAATACCAGGGCTTCACAATCTCTTTCTAGCACTTACTGCCCCTCTCAATTCTGACATGTGCCTGGTGGTTACTTAATCAGACAGTGAAGGTCTACGGTCTAATATTCACCTTGATTTTTCTACTTAGTCATTTATTTTGGAGTTCAGAATGGTATTTAGCAATATATGCGGATAACCCTAACTCTCTTTCAAGGTTGTAGCATGTTCTTTTGTATGGATTTTTTATAATTGACTTAACTAATATGTGCAGTAAAAAAAGTTTGCAATCTTTCTTTAAAATGAAATTTTATTGAAGTATATCATACATACATGAACATACATAAACAATAAGTGTAGAGTAAAAGACACATCATCCCACCAACAACACCTTGAATTGCTGTGAACCATTTGTTAAAAACTATGAAAGATCATCATCAAAATATTTTTACAAACTATAGCCCATATCTTATATTTGGTGTACTTTCCCCCAACCCACCTGATTATTAACACCCTGTATTCCTATTATGAATTTGTTATAGTTCATGAGAGAACATTCTCATATTTGTCCTGTAACCACAGTCTATCTTCCAGCACTGGGTTCCCGGTGTTATACAGCCCCTTATTATGTACAATCCATTCAAAGAGTACACACTGTGATTTTCATTTTCATTAAGGAGTTGTGCTGTCATCACTACAGTCGATTTTTGAACAATTTCATTACTCCACAAGAAAAAAACCCATACTCCCATTTATTACTTAGCCAAAGGTGTGCTGATGCAAAATACCAGAAAACTTTTGGATTTTATAAAGGGTATTTATTTAGGGTAGATGCTTACAGTTACTAGGCCATAAAGCATAAGTTATTTCCCTCACCAAAGTCTGTTGCCACATGTTGGAACAAGATGGCTGCTGATGTCTGCCAAGTGTTCAGGCTTCCTGAGTTCCTCTCTTCCCAGGGCTTATTTCTTTCTGGGATCAGCTGCCTTGCTCTCTTCACAAGGCCAGTTGTAGACGTTCAGGCCACCAGCTCTGTCTCTCTCCCTGAGGCTCGATTCACTCCAGGTTCAACTGCTCTGCTCTTCCATGTGCTTACTTCCCGGGCTCCAGCTCAAAACACCAACATCCCTTCTCTGCAATATGGTTTCTCTGTGAGACCCCACCCACCAAGGAGGTGGGGATGTAATATCCTACTAATGTGGCCCAATCAAAGCCTTAATCATTATTTAATCAAGTAGAAGTGAAACCTCAGAATCCAATATAATTTAATATTCCTGGAGGGACAGACCAGTTTATAAATGCCACACCCCTTATAATACCCTATTGTTTTCTCTTAGAATTGATATAATATCTTCTCTGTCATTGCTGTAAACATGTTACAATATTACTGTTAACTATCGTCCATACATTATATTAGTTATAATTTTCCCATGTATCACAATATTCTTAACACTTTGTGAAAGAACATTCTTGTATTTATACTATTAACCACAATCTTCATCCACCACTGAAATCACTATGTTATGCATACCCTAGATTAGTTTCTAGTTTCCTTTCAATTTGCATGTACATTTACAGACTCCCCCTTTCAGCCACAATCTCATTTATAAATCAACAGTTAGTTATACTCACTATAATGTATTACCATCAACTCTATTCATTTCCACACTTTTATAATAAACCTTATTAAAAATTCTGTATACATTGAGCATCAGCTCCCATTTTCAACCCATATTTTATTTTCTAGTAACCTATATTCTGGAGTTCACCTCCATGAGTTTACTCCCACATTTAGTTTATATTAGTGAGACTATACAATATTTATCCTTTTTTGTCTGGTTTATTTCACTCAATATAATATTCTCAAGGTTCATCCATGGTATATGCATCCTGATTAAATTTCTTCTTACAGCTGAATAGTATTGTTCTGCAAATATATATACCAAATTTTGTTTAGCCACTCATCAGTTCATGGACACTTGGACTAGTTCCATATTTTAGCAATTGTTAATAATGCCACAATGAACATTGCTTTGCAAATGTCAGTTTGTGTCCTGGCTTTCAGTTATTCTGAATATATCCTTGTAACAGGATTGCTGGATTATATGGCAGTTATATATTTAGTTTCTTGCATACTGGCAAACTGTCTTTCACAGAGCCTGCACTATTCTACATTCCAACCAACAGTGAAGGAATGTCCCTATTTCTCCACATCCTCTCCAAAACTTATAGTTTTCTGTTTTTTGTTTTTATTTTTGTTTTTTGTTAATAGCCATTCTATAAGGTGTGAAGTGGTATCTCATTTTAGTTTTGATCTGCATTTCCCTAATAGCAGTTGATGTTTGTAGCAGTTTGGCAGTTTGATGCAATTATGAATTCCAAAAATAGATATTGGATTATGCTTGTAAACTGGTCTGCTAATCTGGATATGGTTAAGTTATGATTAGGGCATTGACTGAGCCACATCAGTAGGATGTTGAGCCCCACCCCTTGGTGGGGTGGGAATCAAATATAAAAGGCATGGCAAAGAACAAAGTTGGAGTAGTTCTGATGTTGGAGTTTTGAGGCTGGAGTCCAGGGAGGTGAGCAGACAGAGGAACTTGGTCGTGAGGAAGGAGAGAAGGCCCCAGGATAGAGATGAGCCATTCACCTGACAGTTCACAGCTGTCCTTGTGGAGAGAGGAAGAGCCTAGAGAGCCTCATAGACTACTGCTGACCCTGTGGAGGAAACACAGCCCCGGGAAGAGAGGAACCCAAGAGGCACGAACCCTGGCAAACGTCGGCAGCTACCTTGCTCCAACATGTAGCAACAGACTTTGGTGAGGGAAGAAAGTTATGCTTTATGGTCCAGTAACTGTAAGCTTCTACCTCCAATAAATGCCTTTTATAAAAACCAACCAATTTCTGGTATTTTGCATCAGTGCCCCTTTGGCTGACTAATACAATTGTGAACATTTTTTTTTCATGTGATTTTTGTCCATTTGCATTTCCTCTTTGAAGAAATGTCTATTCAAGTCTTTTGCCCATTTTTAAATTGGGTTGCTTTTATCGAGTTAATCGCTCTCTTTATATAACATGAATATCAAACCCTTGTTGGATGAGTTGTTTCCAAATATCCATAGATAGGCTGCCTTTTTACTTTCTTGAAAAAGTGTTTTGAAGAACAAAAGTGTTTAATTTTGAGGAGGTCCCGTTTATCTATTTTTTCTTTCATGGCTTGTGCTTTGAGTGTAAGTTTTAAGAAACTACTGCCTACCACAAGATCTGGAAGATGACTCTCTACATATTCTTCTAGAAGTTTAATGGTGTAGATTTTATATTTAGGTCCTTGATTCATTCTGAGTTAATTTTTTTATAAGGTATGGTATAAATGTACTCTTTCTTCTTTTTGGATATGGCTGTCCAGTTCTCCTTCCACCATTTTTTGAAGACTATTCTAGCTCATCAGAGTGGGCTTGACAGCCTTGTCAAAAATCACTTGATGGGAGATGTGAAGGTGGATATCTGAGTTCTTGATTCTGTCTTCTTGGTTAATATGTCTATCTTTATACCAGTACTATGCTGTTTTTACCACTGCAGCTATGAAATATGCTTTAAAGTCAAGAAGTAAGAGCTTTCCAAATTTGTTCTTCTACTTTAAGACATATTTGGCTATTCAGAGCTCCTTGCCTTTCCAAATAAATTTGACAATTGGTTTTTCCATTTCTTCAAAAAAGGCTGTTGAGATTTTTATTGGGATTGCATTGAATCTGTAAATCAGTATGGGTAGAATTGTCCTCTTAACGATAGTCTTCCAATCCATGAACACCGAATGTCCTTCCATTTATTTACGTCTTCTTTAGTTTCTTTTAGCAATGTTTCGTAGTTTTCTGAATACAAGTCTTTTATGTACTTGGTTACATATTCATTCCTAAATATTTGATTCTTTTAGTCATTATTAAAATGGAATTATTCTCTGATTTCCTCCCCAGATTACACATCAGAGTGTAAAGAAATGCTACTGATTTTTGCATATTAATCTTATGTCCTGTCACTTTGCTCTACTAATAAATTAGTTCTAGTAGCTTTACTGTAGATTTTTCAGGATTTTAAAGATATAGTATCATATCATCAGTGAATAGCAATAGTTTTACTTCTTCCTTCTTATTTGGGTACTTCTTATTTCTTTATCTTGCCTAATTACTCTAGCTAGAACTTCTAGCACAATATTGAATAACAGTGGTGTATTAGTCACTGCTAATGTGAAATACCAAAAATGGGTTGGTCTTTATAAAGGGTATTTATTTGGGGTAGAAGTCCAGAGATACCAGGCCATAAAGCGTTAAGTTTCTTCTCTCACCAAAGTCCATTGCCACGTGTTAGAGCAAGACAATTGCCGGCGTTTGCCAGGGTTCAGGCTTCTGGGGTTCCTCTCTTCCCGGGGCTGTGTTTCTCTCCAGGCTTAGCTCCTGTTTCCTCCACAAAGTCAGCTGTAGGCGATCAGGCAAATGGCTTGCTTCTCTTCTCCTGGGGCCTTCTTTCCAACATCAAAACTACTTCTCAAAACACTGCCTCAACTGTCCTTTGCCTTGCCTTTTATATTCGATTCTCCACCCACCAAGGGGTGGGGCTCAATGCCCTAATCCTAACCTAATCATGCCCAGATTAACAGATCAGTTTACAAGCATGATCCAATTATATTTTGGAATTCATAATTACATCAAACTGCCACAAGTGGTAAGTGGGCATCCTTGTCTTGTTCCTGATCTCAGCGGGAAAGGTTTCAGTCTTTCACCATTGCATACAGTGCTAGCTGTGGTTTATTCACATATCACTTTACCATGTTGAGAAATCTTCCTTCAATTCCTATTTTTTCAAGTGTTTCTTAATCAAGAAAGGATGTATTTTGCCAAATGCCTTTTCTGTGTCAATTGAGATGATCATGTGATTTTTCTTCTTCAGTTTATTAATGTGGTTTATTACGCTAATCGATTGTCTTTTGTTGAACCACCTTTGCATACCTGGGATAAAACCCACTTGATCGTGGCGCATAATTCTTTTAATGTGCTTTTGGATTCAGTTTGCAAGTGTTATGTTGAGGTTTTTTGCATGCATTTTCATAGAGATATTGGTCTTTGATTTTCCTTTTTCATAGTATCATTATCTGGTTTTGGTATTATGATGATGTTGGCTTCATAGAATGTGTTTGGTAGAATTTTTTTCCTGTTCAATTTTAGGAAGAGTTTGTGAATCTTTTAGGAAGAGTTTGAGCATCACCTGGAAGTCCTCCCTATTTTAATTTTATATACATGTATCTTAAGTGCAAGTAAGAAGTAGGATTTATTTTCATGTGTTTAGGGAAAATGGCATCAGTTGAAAGCTTTGGTTATGAAAAATTTACATTAGCTAGGCTTTGATTTTAGCTTAAGCTCCCAATTTAGACCCAACCTCACTTTAAAACCATAATTTTTCCCAGACTTTCTTAAAAGTCAAACTAGATGGGAAGAAAAAAAAACAGGACATTTTGGCAATTTTGCTTCATGAGTTGGTTTGTAGTGAGCATTTTGCTGAGTTCTACTCATAGATAACAAAAAAAATATGAGATATAGCAAAAACTGGATCATAAATTTTTAAGTATCCTGCCAATACTAAGAAGATTGAAAAATAGGAATAAGCCAATAAGCCTTACCATTGCTGATCCTTTATAAACAATTTCTGATTTTATGTGTTTCTTCATCACAATATGAGTACAGCTCAAATGTTTCAATGGTCAAAGCTTTAATTTTGAAAGGTCTTTGCAAGGAGACTCCTATCCTAAGTGTGACTCAGACAGACAGGATTCTGAGAGAAATGTGGTAAAAACGTAAATATCAATGATGTACAAGTAATGGAGCTACATGACAACTGAAAAAACAACATAAAATTTTTTTTAAAGTAGGAGATCATGACTCAGTATGTCAGTTAGTTGGATAAATTATGGTATGGTCAGTGTGTCACTTCTCAGTAAAGTGCAGGAGTTAATGATTACAATTATTGAAGGAGAAGAAGAAAGGGAAGGATTTATTTTCATGAAATAAGATACTTAAAGTATGAGACAAATACCTCCAAATTGAGACCTTTTCAAACACACCCTAAGCTGTGTCATAAGGCTACAGAGGTGAGGTTAACCTTTTGGAATGGTATCAAATGACATTTGATAGAAGGGATAAAGATAAAAATGATGTCAAAATTATTGGCATTTGACACTGGCATTTAATTTAATGCTAACTTTTCCTGTTAACATGTAAAATGGAATAACTAATATACATGTTTCCTGAAAGTAAAGAAATAAATTGTTGCATTAAAAAAACTTGAATGGATAAATAATATGGCTAAATCTTCAAATTATAACGTTGAAATATGTCTCAACATATTTCACTTAATAAAGCTTTGAGATGTTTACCATACCTATCTGACTCCCTCCCTCCCTCCCTTCATTCCTTCCACTTGTCCATTCCTGCATTGCATTTCAGCCATTTAGATTTAACAGGTTTTTATTGAGAGCTCTGGTTCCATGTCAGGTACCCAGGATATAAAAGTAAATATTCCAGTATTTTTTCCTAGTGGAGACAGTTGTAAACAAATACCACATGACTGCTTATAAGACAAAGCAACATATAAAGTAGTCTGCCATTTTCCTGAGAGAAGACTTTTGAAAAAAATTTTAAAGATTTTTTAAGAAAAATTCAGGGACAGCAATAACAAAACAAGAGATATCCAATCACAATATTTCATGCATTAGCTTAATAAGGTTTTCATTTTTAAAAGACATATTATATAATATAATGATAAAATATGTCATTTTAGAGATTTTTTTTTCCTTATAATTTATGTTTTCTAAGCGCATATAGCTACAACTGTCCAAGGTTGTCCCAGGCCAATGTTATCCTCACCATCCCCCCAACTTTGAGGTTTATAGCATTTTAAATGCAAATATATTACGATGAAAGATTTTTTGTTAGGAAATGAAAGCACCTGCCTTTGTTTCAGCTATATTTGGTCATTAAAGTCATTTGATGAGGAGTATAATCACTGGCAAGGAAATAGTTTGGGAAGTAAGATTGTTGATTTCTTCCTATGAAGTACATTTTCTCAGATAGTGACATCCACAATGACATGTGTGACAAGAATCTTAAGCAAACAGACACTAAAAAATTTGGATATATATTCATAGGCACTCATATTTTGCTGTTTTCCAACCCATGCATATGTATGTGTTGTGTTGATGATTTAAGATAAAAATACAGAATTGAGTGTCTGAAATTTATCATTTTTGCCCTCTTTCTCTACCTTTATTAGAAAGTGATGAGAACATATAAAGAAAAAAATTAAGATTTTTTTCAAAATGAAAATAAGTAAAATGCTGATTTTGTACAATGTTAATTAAAATAATGCCATATATCATTACTATACCTATAATAGAGTTTATAAAATTTGCTTACTAAATAAAAATGTGATCTACACAAATAAATATTTTACTAGAATATATTAATGATTCTGGATCTGTGCAAAGCAGATAACACATAAAGAAAAGTATAGCCATATTTCCTAGCTAGATCCTAGATTAGTGTAGGTGTAGCATATTCATTTGGTGCTTTTATCCCATATAAGAAGAATATTACAAAATGTATTATGCATTTTTCTTTGATTAAAATGTCTTATTTTTATAAACATATCAGAATTGTCTTTGTTAGTCTGGGAAATGCTATTTGTTTTCATAAATTAAAAAATGAGGGGAATTTTGAAAATATTTTGAACTGAAAAAATCATCAGGTTGACCTCTTACAGAATAAAGGAAAAAGAAGGAGAAATCTGACACAGAGGTTACAGGATATTTGAAGTTTATTCTCCACAATTTTGTCAGCTACTGGCTTCTCTCCATTTCTTATGTCCTGTATATTATCACTATCATTGCTGCTACTTCCCTACCCAAAATTATTACTGCTTTAATTTATTCATTTATTTGTTTATTTTTCCTTATTTTCTGTCTCATATTGCCATAGTGATGATATATCAATTAGTAAGTTTCTGCAGAAAAGCTGTAGAAAAGTTACCTGTTTTGTTCAAAATTAATTTTCTTAATTGCATTTTATAGTAGATAACAAATTAAAAGGGTAACAACTAAAGCACTTCTTGTAACACTACATAGTCCATTCTTCACCATTTTTAAGGACTAAAATATTTCAGCCCTTCTTACTAATCATCTGTAGCAGTTTGGCAGTTTGATATAGTTATGAATTCCAAAAATAGATATTGGATTATGCTTGTAAACTGGTCTGTTCATCTGGGCATGATTAAGTTATGATTAGGGAGTTGACTGGGCCACGTCAATAGGGCGTTGAGCCTCACCCCTTGGTGGGTGGGGTCTCGAAGATAAAAGACATGGCAAAGGACAGTGTTGGAGCAGTTTTGAGTTGGAGTTGTGATGCGGAGTCTTGAGCTGGAGCCCCAGGAAGTAGCATACAGAGGAGCTTGGTCGTGAGGAAAGAGAGAAGGCCTTGGGAAGAGAAGCAAGCCATTTGCCAGATAGTCTACAGCTGGCCTTGTGGCACAAAGCAAGCCTGAGCCCAGAGAGAGGCAAACCCCAGGAAGAGAGGAACCCAAGAAGCTTGAACCCTGGCAGACGTCGGCAGCTGTCATGCTCTAACACGTGGCAACAGACTTTGGTGAAGGAAGAAACTTATGCTTTATGGCCTGGTAACTGTAAGCTTCTACCCCAAATAAATACCCTTTATAAAGACCAACAGATTTCTGGTATTTTGCATCAGCACCCCTTTGGCTGACTAATACACCATCCATGCCTAAAATGTCCTGAAATATATTTTTGCAAAACAGACTTCCAACAACCATTTTCTGTTTACTCTAACTCTGCTGAGTTTGCAACCACATTTCAGGTACTTTCCTCATTGGTGCATTTTTCTAGGTCCAATATTGTCTACAATATTTTTTTACTAAATTCTGCCTCCTCAACTGGATCACATTTCAGTAAAATGGGGTTTGCTTCTGTTTATCTACTATTCAAAGACTGGAAATATTAGTAGAGTAATACCGGGTGGTTGATAATTTGTTTTTGAAAATGAATGACATATTCAAAAGCTGATGTGCAACCACTTGGTTGATAGATGAAATTACCTATAAATATTAGCATATTTTACATATTATATTTTACATATTATAAATAAAATGGAGAAAAGGTTATGTTTTATATGAATATGTTTTTATATTATAGTAGCAAATATATAATGTTATAACTCTGAATGTAAAAAATATATAATTCCTGTGGCTATTGCTGGTATATTTCATGAAGAACTCATTAATTAAAGAAAAAGAGATATATAATTATTACCTGTCACTGCAAAAATGTGTTCTAGGATTTTGAACATTCTCTCTATATGATTCATATAATTAACCTTCCCTTGTGAAGTTTTTGCATGACATTTCTTTCTAAGGACTGTGCAGAATAAAGCAGAGTCCCAGCAAACACAGGATCTGTTCCAAGGACATCCAGGGAGGTACAGCCAATTGTGCTGGAGCCAGCATGTGCTCCACTCCCAGGGGAAATTGAGAGGGGAGGTGGACATTTGCACAAGGTCCAAACTGCCAACCACTCTGATTATTTAGGTAGGTTCCTTCACATGGTGAAGGTGCTTTGAACAACTGTTCTAGAGATCAATGTTGTTTCTTTTTGTTTTTCCTCCTCTTCAAAGAATTCAAATGCCATAATAGTTTTAAAGCACCTGATATTTACCAGTGTGGCTCTGTGACAACAGAGCTTATTATCAAGCTAGTTATACAATGACCACATCCAAACCTCCAGGATAGTTCATTTTTAATAGTAAAGGAAAATCGCCCAAATATGAATGATGACAAAATAGCAAGAATCACTGTAGTTATGAAGCTATTCAAGGATTCAATGTTACTGATTTGTTCATTAGCCAAAACACGTTTATTGGTTGATGATGACTGACAAAATCAATGTTCACCTACTTGGAAAATCATGGGAGAAAATGCATGACTAGTATATAAAAGGGAACAGGCAGAAGCTTCAGAGTGAGATTTCAAGTCTGAAAATATTTAACATCAGTGAACACTAACTTTTGTAAACATCAATGGTCTGTCAGAATTCAAATGTCACAATAGATCTAAACACACCTAAGAGCACATTAATTCTGTTGTATTTATTGGAGGGGTAAATACATCCTTGCTCTCAATAGTACTTGCTCAAATTGTGGTGCTCAGAAACAGATCCAAACTACCTGATACTGATAAAGAAACTAATATATAGGTTTTAGTGTAATTTGTATAAAAGAAAGGCTAATATGCAACACACTTTGGAGATATAGCCAACAAAATAAGTATCATCAATGAGCTGGTAGCTGAAAGTTCCATGTTCAGTTATACAGACAGTCTATGTTTCCAGAACTACAGTTCTTGACAGTCCTCAATAAATAAGAATTTCTGAATTATGTTCATTTAAAGGATGTTTCTCACTCTTTTTTTTTTCTATTTACTACATGATGTTTTCCCTCAAAATATGTTTTAACAGATTTTGAACTGTTCTTAGTGAAGAAGAAACTAGTAGTTAATGCAATGCCAACTTAAAATAAGTGGGGATTTTTTTCCTCCTAAATGAAGTAGTAAGTTAAAGAAAGTAACTATATTTTTATATCTATTCCTAACTATATGAGCTTGATTTCTTGCTGGCAATCAGGATTTCTCTTTGGTGCATAGTACAATGGCATAGCACATTGACCAGTTAAAATAACATGCTTAAAACAGCCTGTCACATCCAGTTTTAGAAACTAGGGACATGTGTGTGTGTGTTTCTTTTTAACATAATTATAATAGCACTTTATCAGAAGGAGTTGTGATATAGAACTTGGATCATTTCTTTCCTTTGACTAAGCATCTTGATGAAATTGTGCAGTCGGAGAAAGTAATAATGCATAGCCACTGCCTGCTACAACAAAGAACAAATCAGAAGCAATCATTAGCTGAGCTCAATATCTGAGAGGTTCATTTTCTTCAAACTGTTACAAACTGACAGGCAGAGCTACTTGTCTTACAGATTTCTGATGGATCCCATTGAGAACAGTGAAATGGCAGCTAGAAAGTTAAATGGTTGCCTTAGGTCATCTAGACGGCTTTTCTTCTACTATTAAAGACGTATTACCAGGGACCTTTGTTTGAAGAGAGCTTTGACAGTCCCACACACATGCAAGAAGCCTGAGTTTTATCCTACAAGAATGATATTCACAGTATTGAGTGTTGTAGCCTGGAATGTCCATACGTGAGTCGCAGCAAATAGAATAACTCTGGACAAAATCTTCTCCCCAGTACAGAATGACTACAGCCTGGCTATAAAGTGGGTCTATCTGCTATGTGAGAATAGCATTAGATTTCTTCATTTCAGCATAAGAAAAGCACTTGGTTAAGAGAAAAGCAGCTTGCACTGAGGAAGAAGAAAACCACTTCATAAGAAAACACACCAAAGAGAATTTTATTTTCTTTCTTGCCGGTTCCTTATCATCGTTGCCTTCTGTCAACTGGTGACTG
The DNA here is from genome assembly GCA_026826555.1 of Tolypeutes matacus. Lineage (NCBI taxonomy): Eukaryota > Metazoa > Chordata > Mammalia > Cingulata > Chlamyphoridae > Tolypeutes > Tolypeutes matacus. Next base: position 78,553 of record JAKSZT010054334.1, read on the forward strand.
GACTTTATGTAGTAATCAAATAGCAAAACAAATTTTGCTGTTCATAAAACCAAAAGAACAGTTCTAACTAAGTAACATTCAAGCATATTGGTTATTTTAAATTAGAATAGAAAAATGTTATGGTAAGATCTGTGGACTTCAAAGATGACATATTTTTTAAAGTAGGAGACGTAGATGAATATCTCTGCATATGTATTGGTGAATACAAAAAAAAGAGCTCATAGAACATCTAAGTGCCTATCACCCCACTCAGTGGGGTTCCTGAGAGCTCCAGAGACACCCTGGTCTTATATAAGGGGGGATAGCCCCAGAGACTGATGCCTTATCAGTGGGTTCTATTTTGTAATCTGTGCTCCTGAGAGTGACAGAATTAGACTCAAATAAGTCCTCCCTGCACATGGTTCACCAGTCCCTTCTATTCAAACCTACATGTGATGCTGGAGTTTCTTAGGTATACTTCCAGAGACTGGAGCCTCCCACCTACCTATGTGCCAGGTGTGCATGAAATCTAGGTGGAGCTGCAACTCCTACCCTACAGCTCAATGGACTCATCCAAGTCACCTGGTGAGGAGACAACGATGGGCAATGGCCATCCCAGGGAATGGAGAGGGCCTGCATCTGCAGGCAGGATCATCCCACCCACCATATCCATGGGATATAAGCCCTCTATCACTTGGAGTTGGAGTGGACATCACCATCCCAGTCGCCTCTGGATTGGGGGAAGAACTATGGACTAGAGTGGACTTGATGGTATTCTCTTGCTCACATATGGTGATTCTTGCAATGCAAGAAATTATAACAATGAGGTGGAGCCAGTGGCCACTTGACAGTTTTTTGGGTAGGGAGGGGATGAGCAGTTGAAATACAGGGGCTTCTTTGGGAGTTGGAGGTTGTCCTGAGTACTGTTGTGGCAATGGATGTAGGCCATTTTAAATCAGCACACACCACTCAGAACTGAGTGGGAGAGAGTGTGGTCTACAGTGTGAACTGTGGTCTATGGTTGGTGGCAAGGTTCCAGGATGTGTAAGTTCATTGAGGTTGGTGGGCCACACTGTGGGAGATGTTTGTGTGGGATGTGGTGGGAGGTGTGGGAGGTGGGCAACATGGGAATCCCAGTGGGTTCCGTGTAATATTTTAGGTAATCTAAGCACCTCTTAAAATATATGTATATATATATATATAAATAATATTTTTGTAAGCAAATACACATATATGCATATATATTTATATATCATTTTACAAATGTCTGTATGTATTGTGAGAATTTTGATTTTTACCCATAATAATAATAATAAAAAAAAAAGAAACCTATGTTTTGTACACTTGTAAAACATATTATATTAACTAATTTCTTATCCTTGTCTTCTCCACTATAAATATTCACTATCCTTCAACCATTTCATCATTTTACATTGCCATTATTGGGACTAATACAAATTCTTCTTCTAAATACATTGCTGATTCAGTCACTTATAAGTTTGTTTCTTCGGTAATATCAAGTAATGGGGACCAAGTTTAATGGTTATGAAAAATATAAATAAATAAAAAAAAAAACAAACATGACTGATGTCCTTGGATTGTATCATTAAAAAACATAGTCTTTTCTTCTTAAATGCACATATTAAAATTGCACAATGGCATTTTGGACCCCACACTAGTGCTGATTGCTTAACATTCCTGCTTCAGTTCACACATGACAAGCACATTAATCAGCTCTACCACTTGTTTGTGTCCCATAGTTCAGTGATGTTGAGACAAAATAGCTATATCACATTTATTATTTAAATAAAATATTATTTATTTTTATTTTAATGCAATCCAAAACATCAAGCTATAGATTCTAAAAATATATATTATATTATTTTATATTGGTGTTTCTATATTGAAGGATGTGCAATAATTTATCTATTATAAATATCAGAAATTTAAGTGAATGTAGAAATATTTGTATTGCACCATTTCATGGGCTGATAGCTTTGAATATATTCTTTAAATCATATTAATTTTCATTTTTATATTAAATACTTTGAAGAAAACTTTCTCTCCAAGAATTACAAAATTATTTCATCAACTAGACTACTTAAAATATATATCAAAATCAGAAACCTCAAAAGTAACATGTTAATGGCTATTGACTGTTTTTCTAAAAGAAGGTGTTTGACATAAATCTTCTGAAATTTTCAATTACACTTGGAAAGCATTAGCAAAACATTTTAAAAGATATTGTGAATAGATGTTAAAAAAGAAAACCCTTTAGCTTGTAATTGAGGTCCCTCAATTTTAATTTCTAAGCCTGAAACTTAAGGATTCATATGCTCAAATTTAAATCTGCAGGAATCCTTGCCTTTATTTTATTTGCATAGACAGCATGGAGAATAAAATTAGATGCAGGTTTCAACGGAAGTCTCTACATGATATAAAAGGAGTAAGTCTGATCAAAAGCTTATTTATAAATTTACAACTTGAATCTACTAATCCTATGACCCATCATAAACATTCTGTAAATGAAATCAACAATACGTTATTTTCTATACTTCAGGTTTAAATGCTACAACACAGATGTATTTAACATAACTTTGTATATAACATTGAAAAATGATGTTAATAATAAAAATTTTAATAAATTAAACCATATAAAACTGATTTTTATACATAAAAATCATTGAATTTTGTTAATTTTTTATAAAACAGAGAGTGTTTCATGGATAAAACAATTAAATCAGGCATCAACATGCTCAGATTGAAATCTTGACCACATTGATTACTAGCTATGAGTTCTCAGGCAAATTACGGATGCTCTCTGTTCCTTGGTTTCCTCATCTATAAAATGTGGGCAGTAATATTACATATTTAATATGATTGTTGTAAGGATAAAAGATGTGCTAAATATAAAAATGCAGAATAGCATCTATTAGCTAAACGGAGACATGTGAGAATATCAGGATGGTTATTAATAAAATCTGCAAATATGTCTTCATTAACTACCTTTCAATGAGTTCTTTTCCATGAATAGCCAGGCTCTTTAATACTTAAGTTCTTGAAATCCCTGGAATACAACTATTCTTCATAACCCTTTCTCTATTAGTACCCTCACTCCCATTTTTAACAATATAATTGTCAGAGATTGAATCATGACCCCATAAAGACATGTTTGATTTTTAATCCATGTTCCTGTGGGAGTGAACTTATTTGTAAATACAATCTTTGAAGATATTATTATTAAAGTGAAGCCAAACTGAACCAGGGTGAATCTTAATCCATATGACTGGAGTCTTTATAAGGCAGAAGAAATTCAGAGAATGCAACTGGAGGACACCATGTGATGGAGGCAGAGATGAAAGCCAAGGAACATCAAGGATTGCAGCAAGCCACAGATTCTGGGACAAAGTATGACCTGTTGAGACATTGATTGTGAACTTCTAGCTTCTAAAACCAAGAGCAGGAAATCCCCATTGTTTTAGCTTCCTAGCTGTCAAAGCAAATACTGTGCAATGGGTTGGCTTAAGCAACAGGAATTTATTGGATCATTGTATTGAGGCTAGGAGAAGTCCAAAACCAAGGCATCATCAAGGTGATGCTTTCTCCCAGGAGACTGGGACAATATGGGGCTGTCTGCCAGTGATCCTTGGTTCTTGGCTTTTCTGTCACAGGCAGTCTCTCCTGGCTTCTCCTTTCTCTCCAGGTTCCATTGACTTTCAGTTTCTGACAGCTCTGTCTGGTTTTTGTTTTTTCTCTCTGTGTGATCTCCTTTACAGGACTTACAATAATAAGATTAAGACCCATCTTGGGTCATGCCTTATCTGAAATAACATCATCAAAAGGTACTATTTACAAGCATTCATACCCATGGGAATAGATTAAGTTTGAGAACATGCTTGTCTAGGGTACACAGGTCCCAAACAGCATATCCATCATTTGAATGAACTCATTGTGTGATATTTGCCATAGTAGAGTTAGCAAACTAAGACAAGAATCTTGAGCAATAGTGTATTTTAATTGTAACTGAGGTCAAATCAATGATTTAATTTTATATTTCTCTTTCCATAGTTTCAATATGCTCTATCAGTCATTTTTTTAATGTTGGCTTAGTGTCCCAGTTCATAAAATAGCTATAATAACAATATTTGAAAGTATTATACAAATGTGACGTAGCATTAGGAATGCTCTTTGAAAATGAAAGATCAACAAGCAACAAAGGCAAAATATATGTATATAATAATTATGTGTCATTGGAAAAAAATTTTGAATTACATACTTCTTAGGAACATACATCTATTGCATAAGGAAGACATTCTTGCAGAATGATTCTTGCTTTTTTGATGTTTTCTAAATATAGAGCAGAATACATGAATTGAGCTATGATCCATGCCTGGGGCCCTTATCTAAATAATTTATTCATTATTTCCATATAAGTGTTAAAGTGTTTGAAAATAATATTATAAATGCTCTAAATTTTCTTGAAAAAGACTTGGGATGTTGAAGTTTACTTTTGGAGTATCTCAACTGGGAACATACTTTCCCTTGGGAGAATTAAACAGTCAAGAACATAAAACTTTTATCTAATGGCTTACAACATTTAGAATTAATAGCAAGACAGCAATTTCTTTCTGTTCTCATCTGCAGGTGTAAGCCTCAACAGTAAAACACAGAATAAGTAAGATGCAAAATTGCCTCAGAAAATATTCTCTAGAGTGTATTTTAGTAATTAAATCTTTTCACTCATAAACTATATTGGAAGGATATTGAAGGGTAAGTTAGGGATATAGAATTCAGTTGAAATATTTTATGTATATTGGATAAAGTAGCAATTAAAATGTAATTTTTGCCTAAAATAGCTATCAAAATTATTTGTAATTGTAAAGAATGGAACCACATTTTTCTGAAATCCATTTTAAGCTCAAGTAGCCCCAAATGAAATAGTTCAGTGCTCCCTAGACACATATTTCCTCTGTATAATTTTATCTGTGTGATGCAGATGTCACTCTGAGGTTTCTGATATGGAAACAGTATCCTTAGAAACTCTGTCCTCCTAAAGGTAGCCAAAATTATTAAAATTAGTCCTGGAACATGAAACTTTCAGATTCATGTTTAATGTTTCCACTGTTTTGGTTCTTTCCCCCTATTCTCCTCATTCATTTTACCCCTTCCTCCTTTTCAGACACAAGCTTCCAATTTCTGCTGCTGCAACACACCAATAACAATTCCTTTTCACCAAGATTTGGTGGAATTACGATTCTCATGTATCCAAAATATCTTTCTGTCCCACTCTCATAGCCTTTCAATTTGTGAATATGGAAACAAGGGCAAATTGAAGATTTAAATATGTCTACAATGTATTTTCAAACCAAAAATAAATAACAATTTATAAAAATCACAAACTTCTTTGATTCATACAAAGAGATTTCCACCCTGAGTGTCAGTTGCTAGGTAGAAAGCAGTTGAATATCTAAAGTGTTCCAGTATGAGTGCCATTTTCCTAGAAATTATATGAATGTAAAAAATGAGAAATTAGGAAGGGATGTGTGAAAGTTTGAGTTTATGGTAGTGAATCCCAAAAAGAGAAAGATTATGTTTAAAAACTAATCCATTCTTCTGGGTGTGATACCCTTTGATCACATTAGATTCAGCTGAGATGCCCTTGATTACATTACCTGTTAAGATTAGGGATTTGATTCGACCATGTCAAAAAGCCATGACTCAGGTTGAGTTCCTGTCCCCTTGGTGGGCCAATATAAATGGACACTCATTCAAGAAGACACACAGAGGAGAGAAATCTGTCGTTTTGATCCTACTGTGTGACAGAAAGGAGAAGGCTAAAATAGATAAAACCCTGAGAAGAGAGATGAGCTATTCGCCTTGGGAAGAGAGTCAAAATTGATATAGGAAGCCTTGAGAGACAAGCCCTATGCCAGCCTACAGCTGAGATCAGAAAGAAGCTGGGCCTACGGAGCCTTAAGAGGGAGGGGAAGCCTAGGAAGGAGAGACCAAGTAGAGATCAGCAACCTTGCTTCAACACGTGGCAACTGACTTCAATCAGAAAGCAACCTTGAGAGAGACTCTTTGGGGCCTTGTAACTGTAAAGAAGCTTTTCCCCCAAACAAATACTCTTTATAAAAGCCAACAGATTTCTGGTACTTTGCATCAGCACCCCTTTGGCAGACTGATACAGGAGGAATGAAAGAAAAGAGGAAGGGAAGAAAGGAGGAAGGGAGGAAGGGAGGAAGGGAGGAAGGGAGGAAGAGAGAAGGAAATATGATATATATATTAGTTTTCCATTGCTGAGTAACAAACTTTAGAAACACAATGGCTCAAAAAATACTATTTATCATTCTGTGCATTAGGAATTTCGGCATGAATTAGCTCTATCCTCTGTCTGGTGTTTCACCAGGCTGAAATAAAGGTGTCATCCTGGGCTAGGATCTCTCTGAGACCCAAGGAAAGAGCCAAAGCTCATTCAATTTGTTGGGAAAATTCATTTCCTCGTGGCTGTAGAATTGACAGATTCTAGTTGTCTTGTAGACTGTCAGTAGGAGCCACTTTCTGCTCTTGAAAGCCATTTTCAGGCACTAGCCATGTGATCTTTGGATAATATGGCAGTTTACTTCTTTAAAGCCAGCAGGAGGATCTTACTATAGTTTGATGCAATGAAGTCTTATGGAATGGGACATAATGGCAGGAGTGACTGTCCCATCACCTTTGTCAAAAATAACTTAATCAAGAAATGACTATCTTATTATTTTCATAGGACCCGCCCACATTCAAAGGGAGGGGAAATACAGATTATATACACCAGGGACAGGAATCTCAGGGACCATTGTGGAATTCTACCAATCATACTTGTACTTATTCTTGAGTAGTTTTAACTCAAGAGAAAATTCTGTATATGTAAAACAATGGAGAATAATAAATGTCTATATAAAGTAACCCTGTGTATGACATATATTAGGGTATTTATAGTCAAAATGAAGAGGAACTAAGTCTGGTGAACAGAATATGACTTTGGGAGCCAAAGAGGCAAAGAGACATAGTTTCAAAGGCCAGCAGTATGAGTATGGGCACTTTATTAAACTCTCTAAACCTTGGCGTTCTAACTGATAGACTGGAATATTTACCCTGCAGATTTATTTAGATTCAATAAATAATGTATGCCATATTCATAGGCATGGACATCCTTAGTGAGCAATATCTATTAGCGAGATTTGATAGTCTAATATAAGAATAAAATAAATCTGGAGAAATTATAATATATACATAAATGTTGAATATTTACACATGTCCACCATTATTAATTTGTTTTTTGTTTTTTTTGCTTCTGCTATTTGAATTATGATATGCTGCAGAATCAGGTTGTGCTTTAGTTTATCTGAAGATGATGAAAGAATCAAATAATTACAAGCACCTTCTTTAAGTTCCACAGGATAAAATCCTTAACGTTGCTATGAAATTATTTCAGATAACTTTGACAATCAGGATGATGAACAGGAAAAAAGGATAAGTGAGTACTGGCATGACCAGGCACTCATGAAGCCAAATGCAGAATGACTGAGATGAAGAGAGGCACAATTTTGGAGCAAAATGTAGATGTTGGCAATTCCATATACATTCACAAGATGCAGGCAGTCAGAATTGAATATATATTGCAAATCTCAGTGGAGAAAAGTGGACATAATTGTTATCATTTGTCATGAATAGTGTTTCTACTTACTTCTTTACCTGCTATAAATAAAAAGCAACTCCCGAGGTTGCTGAAGGAAGTCTTAGTTAGTTGCTATCAATACTGTTTCAGAGGAAAGGAAAATGAAATGTCCTCATATACTATGAGGAAAAAATAGGGTAAAAAAGAATTAGGCAGTGCAAAGACTGGGGGGCATCAGTTTTTGGAGTCTAGTTTAGTCAATCTCATCCAGAACTTATTTCAAAACTACCTATGGAATATATTTGGCATGATCTCACAGAAAAGTAAGGCATTGAAATACAGCTTCTCTACAGGAGAGATTATATTTAACACATATATTAATATCTGGGGAAAGCTAATGATTAAAACATGCAATTGAGTGTAATTCTCTAAATTACACACAGGAGAGATGTTTTATACAGTTACTTGGGGTCTAGATAAACTTGTACTATATTTGTGAAGTAGACAAATTTAGCTTCTTTCCAGTTTTCTTGATTAGGTGCTAAAAACACTGACTTACCTGCTACTTCCCACTCAACTTCTCAGGATCCTCTCTCATTTAACATTCTTCCAAATATGATCTGAAAAACCCTGTGGTTCTCTTAATTTTGTCTACCTTCTTCCTAGATCTCCTGATAGATGAGGGCTATACCACTTCTCTCCAGAGAACCCGCCAGTCACAGGTGCTTGCACCCTGGGTAGCTAGTTTTGCTCTGTCTCTTCTAGAATTAGCAATGAAAGGATTGACTGCATGAAAAAGAAGGCTTAGGCAGATGAGATGGAGGAGAAACAAGTGTCACCAAAACTCATCCCTAATTGTTTACCAATTCCGGGGCAACAGCAATAACCCAAATCCTCTGAGTAGTTTCTCTTGTTGCTATTTAATAATGTCTTAAAACAACAACCAATGTATTAGCTCATTATTATATTTGACTTAAAATGACAAAGATTATATTTTCTCACAGTTTTCCGGGTCAGCAATTTGGGTTGGGCCTGTATGGGGAATTCTGCTGATCTTGTCTCTTCAATCCTGTGACTGCAATCATATGCAGCGTGACTGGAGACTGGATGTCTTAGAGGCCTCAGCTGGAGTAACTATTTTCTTCACCACATACTCTTACCCTTTCATTCTTCACAAGACAGCACCACATTCCAAGTACACTAAAGGGAAGCTACAAGACCTCTTGAGACTTAGGCTTGGAATTTCATTTCCTCTACATTATATTGGACAAAACAATTCACAAAGCTAACCAGTCTACCTGATTTGGCTGGAGAAGCTGCAAGATCATATTTTAAAAGGGCATGACAGTAGCATCGGAAGGAATTACTCTGGTCATCTTTGCAAACAATTTACCAAAATCCACCTTTTTTCTACAAAATTCATATTCTTCCAACATGTAAAGTATGTCACTTCTACCTTCAAAATATCATCCCATGATGCCACCAGACTGAGGTTCACAGTCTAGGAAAACATCATGTAAATCAAATCTAGATGTGGATGAGGCACCTCAGTTGCCATTCCTCAAGCAGAGCATCTTAGTGATGCTATTCTTGACCCAGAAACATATGGGTTAAAATCTACAAGTTATTTACACTTCACATACCCAAAACAAAATTATGAGACAGTGAAAGAATAATTGCAATATACATTTCTGTCTATAAAGAAGAAAAACAGGAGGTCATAACTGTCACTGGTTCACAGCAATTCTGAAATACAGCCAGGTATATGCTTCTTTGTCCCCCAAATCCAGGGTCAAGAATATTTATTGACTCAGTCCAGGTTAGGTCCCTTTGAAGTGCATCCTAGTGTACTGTTTTCTTCAGTTCTTAGATCTTCCATCTAGGCTTTCGATTTTATGTTCTGAGGTGTCTTTCCTCCTTATTAAGAAATGCTTTGCATTTGAATCTGAGTAGTTTTCTCAGCCTACTTTCAAAGTAGTTTTCATCTAACTTTAAAGTTGTTTTCATCTAACTTTCTCTTAGTACAAGCTGTTACAAGTCCCTAAAATATTTGTGGTTCTCTTATGCTTCAGATTATCATCCATTCCATTAGATGAAAGAAAGCCCCACTGTTAATTATTTTCAGCAAGGTCTTTATCTCTAGACTTACTCACAGTTTATTTGGGTTTAGATATCTGTGAAAACAGACCTTTAAGGTCCTAAAAACTCCTTTTAGTTAGCCGAAATGATCTACTAGAAATTGCTTTAAATCTTTCTGAGATCTTAACAAAGTAGGCTATATCCTTGATTTGACCATTACATAAAGCTATTCCTTATTTGGGGAATATTTTGCTGGATAGAAAAAACAGCAATAAGAAGATAAGGAACAACTTTATTTGCCAATCCATGAAGTCCTGGGATCTCCATATTTCTTGTAAGTTGCTTAAGAGTCCCTTCTTTAGCTTATCGCTCTTTTCCATTACTTATCATAAACTGCTAGGACCAACTAGCTGACACTTTCAATTTTTTGTCTGGAGACCTCCTTAGGGAAATCCAAAAAATGAAAAATAAAACATAGGGTGCATTTTCAATATTTCAGAAGGTAACAGTTTTGTAAATAGTTTCACACTACATGGGTCCTAGTTTCCAGGGAGTTTTTTTCCTATCTTTCCAGCCTCCACGAACAATTTGTTCACCCCTCTTCCAGTCCTCACCAATAATATCTTTGCCACTTTCCCACCTCTGTGACAGACTGGTCTAACATTAGACCCACATGCTTTAGGTTTTAATTTTGTAGCCTTCCTCTTTTCAGTAATAATTTCTATATCTGCCATCTACTGATGAATAAATACCCATTTCAAATCTCAGTGCCTATACAACAATCATTTTATTTGTTCACAATTCTGTGAGTCAGCAATTTGGGCTGGGCACAGATGGGCAGTTTTTCTGCTAATTGGTCTTTTCCTCTGGGCATATTAGAGTGTATTGGATTCAGAGGTTTTACTTTTACTTGATTAAATAATGATTAAGGCTTTGATTGGGCCACATCAGTAGGGGCAGGGACTCACAGAAAAACTGCACTGCAGAGAAGGGAGGTTGAAGTCTTGAGTTGGAGCCCCCAGAAATAAGTACACAGAGGAGATTGGTCATGAGGAAAGAGAAAAGGCTCCAGGAAGAGAAACAAACTGTTTGCCTGATAGTCTACAGCTGGCCTTGTGAAGATAGCAGAGGAGGTGAGCCCACAGAGAAGCAAACCCTGGGAAGAGAGGAAACCAGCAAGCCTGAACCCTCACAGACGTTGGCAGCCATTTTGCTCTAACATGTGGCAATAGACTTTGGTGAGGGAAGTAACTTACACTTTATGGCCTGGTAACTGTAAGCTTCTATCCCCAAATAAACACCCTTTATAAAAGCCAACAGATTCCTATTATTTTGCACCAGCACCCCTTTGGCTGACTAATATAGAATTTGGTAATGGAGAGTGGGTTGTGCTTTTACAATTACCAAAATGCTGGAACAGTTTTATAAATGGGTAAGGAGTATTTTTTGAAGGAATTGTGAGATGCTTGGTAGAAAAGACCTACAGTGATTTGAAGAGACTGTAGATAGTAATATGAACTGTAAAGAGACTTTATGAAGGCTTAGAAGTAAATGATGAAACTGCTATTGGAAACTGGAGGAAAGATTATCTGTGTTTTACAGTGACAGAGAACTTAGCAAGATTGACTCCTGATGTTATATGGAAGGCAGAATTTGAAAACGGTGAGCCTGGGCATTTAGCTGAAGAACTTTCCAAAGTGAACTCAGAGAATGTGGCTTGGCTTCTTCTTGCAGCTTATAGCAAAATACTAGATAAAAGAGATAAGCTGAGAACTGAACTGCTGGGCACAAAGGAAACAGAAACTGATTCTGGAACTTCCAAGTCTCTGGAAATCAAACCTCCAAATGATAGTGCCCCATTTGAGGACTTAACTAAACTTGGAACTTGTAATTCAGGATTGAAGATGCAGTTATCAAAGAAAAACTTGTGGAAAGTCTTATTGTCTGATGGCTTGGACCCCTGCTTCCTGCATGCTAAACCAACAAGTTTTTTTGAGAGAGCTATATGAACAAAACCACAGTCAGCTTGTACTGAAAGGTACTTGGAAAGGAGAGGTTGAAGGAGAAACAGCTTTAAGAGGAAAACCATGGAAGCTGAGATTTGAATTAGGATAAAACCTTGGGCCAAGAGAGGAGTCCCACCCATGTGTACAGAGAGGGTGAATTTGCCCCAGCAGTTGAAGAGGGTGGATGCTCCCACACCATGTTCAGGGAGAGTTTTGCCACCCCAGGGTACAAAGATGGTGGAGCACATTCCTCAAGGATTAGGGTATGTAAGGTCAGCACCTCATAGGTCTGAGAGGGGTGGACTTCTATGCCAAAGATTAGGGAAGATGTGATCTTCACTTCACTGTAATGGGGGGGGGGGTTAAGATACTAACCCAAAGATTGGGTGAGGTATGGCAATTACCCAAATGCTCTTGGAGGGTGATGTCCAGAGCTTGGTCAATACCCAGATTCTAGATGAGGGTGGAACCAACAAAATGACCACTGGGCAAGTCTGTGGAAAAGGTGGGTCCCCATGATGCCCCAGGGAGAAGAAACCATCATCTTAAGATGACTCTCTGGCTTTGAAATCAAATGGAAGATGTCCTGCAGGTTTACTGAACTCTAGAGGACCTATGACTCATGTTTCCCTACCAATTTCTCTTTATGATAATGAAAATATTTTTCCTTTGTTTGTCCATTTGTGTATTGGAAGAAGATACATGGTTTTGTTAGTTTCAGAGATCTACAGCAGACAGGACTCTGCCCCAAGAAAAACTGTATTTCTTTAAATGCATTATGATTTGATTTTCTACTTAGTATTGTTACTGATTTAAGGTTTTTTTTTTTTTTTTTAATATTGTAATGTCTTTTTGGAATTCAGAGGGTGGAGTGTAGCAGTTTGACGAATTCCAAAAAGAAATATTGGATTATGTTTGTAAACTGGTCTTTTCCTCTGGACGTAATGGAGTGTATTAGATTCAGAGGTTTTCTTTATTTGATTAAATAATGATTAAGGCTTTTATTGGACCATGTCAGTACAAACAAGGGGCAGGGACTCAAAGGGTAAAAGCACCGCAGAGAAGGGAGGTTGAAGTCTTGAGCTGGAGCAACAGGAAGTAAGCACACAGAGGAGCTTGGTCATGAGGAAAGAGAAAAGGCTCCAGGAAGAGAAACAAGCTGTTTTCCTGATAGTCTACAGCTGGCCTTGTAGAAATAGCAGAGGAGGTGCACCCAGAGAGAAGCAAGCCCCAGGAAGAGAAGAACTCAGGAAGTCTCAACCCTCACAGACATCGGCAGCCATTTTGCCCCAAAATGTGGCAATAGACTTTGGTGAGGGAAGTAACTTATGCTTTATGGCATATGGATATCCAGTTATCCCAGCACAATTTGTTGAACAGACTCTTCTTTCCCAACTGTGTTGGTTAGACAGCCTTGTCAGACATCACTTGAACATAGATGAGAGGGTCCGTTTCTCAACCATCTGTTTGGTTCCACTGATCTATGTGTCTATCTTTATGCCAGTACCATGAAGTTTTTACTACTGTAGCTAAGTAATATGATTTAAAGTCTGGAAGGGAGAGTCCTCCAACTTTGCTATACATTTTTAAGATGGTAATGCCTATTTCGGGGCCCCTTACCCTTCCAAATATATTTGATAATTGGGTTTTCTATTTCTTTAAAAAATGCTGGTGGAATTTTTATCATGATTGCATTGAATCTGGATATCAATTGACATTTTAACCATTTTTAGCCTTCTAATCCATGAACATGAAATGTTCTTCCATTTATTTGAGTCTTTTTAAAAAAATTATTTTAGCAATGCTTTGTAGTTTTCTTAATACAAGTGCTTTATGTCCTTGGTTAGATTGATTCCTAAATATTTGATTCTTTACTTATTATTGTAAATGGAATTTTTTTCCTGACTTCCTCCTCAGATTGTGCATTACTAGTGTATATAAACACTACTGAATATTCCATATGAATCTTGTATCCTGCCACTCTACTGAAGTTGTTAATTAGCTCTAGCAGCTTTGTTGTAGATTTTTCAGGACTTTCTAGGTATAGGATCATATCATCTGTGAATAGCAAAAGTTTTACTTTTCTCTTTCCAATTTGGATGCCTTTTATGTCCTTTTCTTGCCTGATTGCTCTAGCTGGAACATCTGGCATTATATTGAACAACATTGGTTGACAGTGGGCATCCTTGTCTTAGCCCTGATTTCAATGGGAAATCATTCAGTCATTCACCATTGAGTACAATGTTAGTTGTGGGTTTTTCATATATGGCATTTACCATGTTGAGAAATTTCCTTCAATTCCTATCTTTTCTGGTATTTTCATCAAGAAAGGATGTTGTATTTTGTCAAACGTCTTTTCTGTGTCAATCAGTAGGATCATGTGATTTTTCTTCTTTGATTTATTAATGTGAAGTATTATGCTGATTGATTTTTCTGTGTTGAACCACCCTTGCATGCCTGGTATAAAAGCCACTTGAACATGATGAATAATTCTTTTAATATGTTTTTGGATTCGGTTAGCAAGTATTTTGTTGTAGATTTTGGCATCCATTAGGGAAATGGGTCTGTAATTTTCTTTTTAAAAAAAATCTTTATCTGGCTTTGGTATTATGGTGATATTGGCTTCATAGGATGAGTTTGGTAGTGTTCCTTCTTGTTCAATGTTTTGGATGAGTTTGAGTATGATTTGTATTAAATCTTTGAATGCCTGGTAGAACTTACTGTGAAACCATCTGGTTCAGAGCTTTTCATTTTGGGGATTTTTTTGATGATTGTTTCAAAGTCTTTACTTCTGATTGGTTTGTTGAGGTCTTCTATTTCATCTAGGGTCAGTGTAGGTTATTAGTACATTCCTAAAAATTTTCCATTTCATATACATTATCTAATTTGTTGGCATACAGTAATTTATATTATCTTTTTATTATCTCTTTTATTTCTGTGCAGTCAGTAGTAATGCCCCATTTTCATTTTTATTGTATTTATTTGCATCTTTTCTCTTTTTTCTTTGTCAGTCTAGCTAAGGTTTGTCAATTTTTTTTAATCTTCTCAAAGAATGAACTTTCTGTTTTGTTAATTCTCTCTATTATTTATTTTTTGTTGTTCTCAATTTCATGTATGTCTGCTCTGATCTTTGTATTTCATTCATTCTGCTTGCACTGGGAATAGTTTGCTGTTCTTTTCTAGTTCCATCAGCTGTGTAATTAGGTCATTGACTTTTAGCTCTGCCTTCTTTTTTAATGTAAGCATTGAGGGCTATAAATTTCTCTCTCAGCACACTGCCTTCATTTCATCCCATAGGTTCTGATATATTGTGTTCTTGTTTTCATTCATATCGAGGTATTTATTGATTTTTCCCAAATTTTTTTCTTTGACCCACTTATTATTTAAGAATGAATTGTTTAATCTCCATTTATTTGTGAATTTTCCTTTTTTTTTTTGCCTGTTGTTGATTTACAGCTTTATTCCATTATGGTCAAGTGCTTTGTATAATTCGATCTTGTTGAATTTATTGAGATCTGCTTTGTGATCAAATACATGATTTATTCTGGAGAAAGATCCATAAGCTCTTGAGAAAATGTATATCCTGCTGTTTTAAGGTGTAATGTTCTGTATATGTCTATTAGATTTAGTCAATTTATGATATTATTCAAACTCTGTTTCTTTATCGGTCCTCTGCCAAAATGTTCTATCTAATGCTGAGAGCTGTGTATTGAAGTCTTCAACTATTATTGTAGAGACATCTATTTCTCCATTCAGTTTTGCCAATGATTGCCTCAAGTAATTTGGGACGTGTTGGTTAAGTGCATATACATTTATGATTGTTATTTCTTCCTGGTGAATTGCCCTTTTTATTAATATATAATGACCTTCCTTGTATCTAATAACAGTTTTGCTTTTAGAGTCTATTTCATTATTTCATATGATATAAGTATAGCTACTCCAGCGTTTTTTTTTTTTTTTTTTTTTTTTTTTTTTTTTTTGTTACTGCATGTGTGGTATATTCTTTCTAGGCTTTCACTTTTGATCTATTGTTTTCCTTGTGTTTAAAGTCAGTCTTTTTTAAACAGAATATAGATGGCTTATTTTCTTATCCATTCTGCAAGTATATGTTTATATATTGGTTAATTTAATCCATTAACATTAAATGTTATTACTATAAAGTCAGTTCTTACTTCTCCCATTTTGGCCTTTGGGTTTTATCTGTAATATTTTGTTTTCATCACTACTTTTACACTTGTAATTACTTTTACTGATATAATCTTCATTTCTAGATTCTCTTCCAAGCCTCTCTCTCCTGTATTTTCTTTTCATTTTCTGTAGCACTCCCTTCAATATTTCCTGAAAAGCCTGTCTCTTGGTTACAAACTCTCTCAGTTTCTGTTTATCTGTGAATACTCTAAATTTGCCCTCATTTTTGAAGGACAATCTTTTCTGATATAAGATTCTTGGTTGAAAGTTTTTCTCTTGCAATATCTTAAATATACCAATCACTGCCTTTTTGTTTCCATGGATTCTGATAAGAAATCAGCACTTAATATCATTGGGGATCCTTTGTATGTGTTGCACCGCTTTTCCCTTGCTGCTCTCAAAATTTTCTCTATCTTTGGCATTTGGCATTCTGATTAGTGTCTTGGAGTACGTCTATTTGGATTTACTCAGATGGGAGTATGTTGTGCTCCTTGGACATGGATATCTATGTCCTTCAATAGGGGTGGGAAATTTTCAACCATTATTTCTCCAAATATTCCTTCTGCCCCCTTTTCCCTTCTCTTCTCCTTAAGGAACACCCATGATGTGTATGTTTGCATGTCTCTTGCCATCATTTAGTTCCTGGGACTCTGTTCAATTTTTTCCGTTCTTTTATTTATCTGTTCTTTTTAATGTTCTCTTTTGGAGCCCATGTCTTCAAACTCACTGATCCTTTATTCTGCCTCCTCAAATCTGCTATTATATCCCTCCAGGATATTTATGATTTCATTTATTGTGCCTTTCATTCTAATAAGATGTGCTATTATTCTTTGTATGCTTTCAAATTCTTCTCTGTGCTCACCCAATATCTTCTTAAGATCTTTAATCTTCTTAGCCATCTCATTGAATTTATTGAGAAGATTTGTTTGAACATCAGTGATTAGTTGTCTCAACTCCTATATTAGTCAGCCAAGAGGGTACCTGAAATTGGTGGGCTTTTACAAAGAGTATTTATTTGGTGTAAAAGCTTATAATCCAACACAAGGTTGCTTCCTCACCAAAGTCATTTGCCACTTGTTGAAGAAAGATGGTGAGTGAGCTCTGCAAGAGTTCAGCCTTCCTTTCTCTCAGCTACAGTGTGGCATAGGGCTTGTTTCTTTCCAGGCTCAGCTGCAAACTATCAAGCAAATTGTTCATCTCTCTTCCCAGGTCCTGCAGGATCAAAGTTCTCTCCTCTGCCATGTCTATGGAGCTCTCTCTCTCTCTCTCCTCCTGTGTCTTCTTTCTGAGGGAGTGCTGATTATATCAGCCCACAAAGGTGGTGGGGACTCAACCTTGAGTCATGCCCTACTAATGTGGTCAAATCAAAGCCCTATTATTAACTGGTAATTTATCAAGACATCAATCTAATGCATTCAATGTGTATCACACCCAGAGGAACAGACCAGTATACAAACAATCTTTCTCTTTTGTGGGGTTCATAAATAATATCAAACTGCCAAAACTCCTTTTTGTCATCTGGAGGTTTATCTTCTTCCTTTGACTGAACCATATATTCCTGTATCTTGATATGGATTGTAATTTTTTATTGGTGTCTTGGCATCTGACTTTTAGATGTATTTATTCTGGGTTCAGTTTCTTTCTTTAGTTTAGGGTTTTCTTGTCCTTTCTCCCTTCCTGGTTGTGTAGTAGGAGCCAAGAGTATAGATGGTTCTGTAAGTTATGGAGGCTAATGTTGTCCCAGGAACCAATGAAGATTCTCCCAGTTTTCTCCCCTTCCAGGAGTAGGTACAGAGCTGCAGCCATGCATAGTTTCCTGGAGAGATTGATGAAACTTCAAGCCCCTTTCCACCCTTCCTGGGGTGAAGATGGAGCTTCAGGTGTGGGCAGCAAACTAAGCACAGTTGCCTGTTTCCCGGGTAGACTGATATGTCACTGCCCCCCCCCCATGCCAGGGGTGGGGTGGACCCTCTAGAGTGCCCAATAATCTAATTTGTGTGGATTGAAAATACCTGCAGGTGCCCTGAGAGGCTGAGGAAATACTATCCTTTCTGTCCTTTACAGGGTTGGGATGGAAACACAGGCACCCAACAGATCAGTCTGTGCAGGCTAAAAACACCTGCAGTTGCCTAGAGAGGCTGGGGAATCACCAGCCCCATCCTATCCTATTGGGGGGTAGAGGTGGAGCCACAGGTGACCAACAGTCCAGTCTGCACAGGCTGAGAGTACCTGCAAATGCCCAAAGAGGCAGAAGAAACACCAGCCTCCTCCTATTCTTTGGGGCATGAGGGTGGAGCCAAAGCCACCCAAAAGTCCAGTCCATCCAGGGCAAAATAGCCAACCATTGGCTGGAGAGGTTGAGAAAACATAGCTCCTATCCTATCCTTTGATAGATGTGGGGATGGGTCCCATGTACTCAACAAACCAGTCTGTGCAGGCCAAAAGTGGCTGCAGTTGCCTAGAGAGGTTGAGAGAACACAGCTCCCCTACTATCTTATTGGGAGTGGGGATGGAGCTACAGGTGTCTGAGTACCCAGTCTGTGGGTACTGAAAGAGCCTGCAGTTGCCAAGAGAGGCTGAAGAAACATCAGCCCCCTCCTGTCTTATTGGGGGATGAGGATGAAGCCGAGATGTCTGACTATCCAGACTATGACAGCCAAAAGCACCTGGAGTTGCCTGGAGAGACTGGTGCCAGACCCCAGCTTCCTCTTGGCTGGAAGTGAGGCTGGAGTTTCAGTTAAAGCTGCATTCCAATCTGGGCAGAAAGAAGCCCGGTCCCTACCATCAATGTGATTTTCAATCAACTCTGCTTCCCCTCATACTGGGGGTGGAGTTAAAATATTAGCTACTGACCTCTTTGTGGCTTGGATAGGTTCAAACTTTAGCTGTTCTTAGGATTATACTTTAACCAGCTGAATGTACTAGTCAGTAGCTAAAGTCAATGCCCAACTGTCTCTTCCTCCACTATTTTTGGGAAATGATGTTTCCAACTCCAGCCATGGAATAGCTCCCAAGGCAGCTTGCACTGCTAGTGGAGGATGGGCACTGGCCTCCACAACTTGGAGCACTCTTCTCATGAATCTTCACTGCAAATGGGCAGTCTCCTCCTTCCAGTCTTCCAAGCATGTTGCAGAATGCTCTTCTGGTGGTCTCCTGCCCGCTCCCCCCAAACAGGTGTTTTAGTTAGCTCTGGGTGATTACTAACTGCCTTGTAGGGTGAGCTGAATCTTGTAGCAACTTACTCTGCCACCATCTTGCCCCTACTGTTACTTTATCTTAACTCTGATTATTGTAATTCTGTAAAAAAAAGTTACTTCTTTCCTTGCTCAGTTGCTTCTTCTACTGTGGATGCAACATTGATCAATTTCCATTCTTCTATAATTCTTTCTCCCATAGCAGTCCTTATTGAAGTATGAGGAACATGGTAGTAGTTTTGTTATAAAAAACAAGAAAATATTGTGAAACCAGACTGTGCATATATTCTTTTGGTTATATTCTTAGTAAACATTTTTGTCTTAAGGTAGACAATATACCATCAGGACCTCATTATTTCCTTTATTTCAGTCATATGCTATTTGAACAATATGCCATTTGCTTTCAGAAATACATTTATAAGTGATTTGTATCTTATCATTTATTTTTAAATTTTTAAATTTTCTTTTTTACTATTATGTTCATTATATTACTGACTTGCAAGAATTGGATGAGTGGCTCAAAATCAGATCATTTTTGCATAAAAGTTATGATGAAGGTAGGAAAAAATCCCAACTCCATAAAACATAGTAAACACAAACAATAAATTCAAGGAAAAATGAAATAAAAATAAGTATGTGCATTGGCAAATGATATAGATATAATGATTTCTCATAGGCAGCAAAACAAGAAAGGTGTATTTAAAATACTATGAATGTGAGAAAATTTGAGTTGTTTTGAATTCATGATCCATTTGACCCTAGTCCCTAGTACATGTTCTGTTATTAAACTTTGTCAAATTGCCTACTGATGTCATTGATGCATTGATCTAATTATTAAACCTCATTGTCCTTTGTGGTAAACAAATTGTTTTTTTATATTATTTTAAGACAAGCTCAAAACAATGCCTTGGTTGTATATCAAGCTAGGCTAGAACTATTTCTCAACAAATGGTATTGGGAGAACTGGATATCCATATACAAAAGAAAGAAAGAGAACCCCTAAATCACACCTTATACAAAAATTAACTCAAAGTGGATCAAGGACCTAAATATAAAAGCTACAACCATAAAACTCTTAGAAGAAAATGTACAAAAATATCTTCAGGATCTTGTGGTAGGCAGTAGTTTCTTAAACCTAACACCCAAGCATATGCCATGAAAAGAAATATAGATAAATGGGACCTCCTCAAAATTAAACACTTTTGTTCTTCAAAGGACTTTGTCAAGAAAATAAAGAGGAAGTTTACTCAACGGGAGAAAATATTTGGAAAGCACATATCCAATAAGAGTTTTATATTCATATTATACAAAGAGATCATGCAACTCAGGGATAAAAAGACAAGCAACCCAATTTTAAAATGGGCAAAAGACTTGAATAGACATTGTCGAAATAGGAAATTCAAATGACAAATAAAAGCATGAATAAAATGCTCAATATCACTATCTATTAGGGAAACACAGATCAAAGCTCTAATGAGATACCATTTCACACCTTATTGAATGCTCATTATAGAAAAAATAAACAAACTGAGTGCTGGAGAGGATGTGGATCAACAGGAATACTCCCTCACTGTTGGTGAGAATATAGTACAGTGCAGCCCCTATGGAAGGCATTTTGGCAGTACATCAAAAAACTGAATTTAGAAATGCCATATGATCCAGCAATCCCATTTCTAGGAATATAATCACAAGAACTGGAAGCAAGGATGTAAACTGACATTTCCACACCAAATGTTCACAGCAGATTTATTCACAATTGCTAAAATATGGAACCAGCACAAGTGTCCATCAATCGATGAATGGTTAAACAAAATGTGGTATATACATACAATAGAATACTATTCAGCTGTAAGAAGAAATGAAATCGGGATGCATATAATTTGGATGAACCTTGAGAATATTATATTGAGTGAAATAAGCCAGACTCAAAAGGACAAATATTTTATAGTCTCACTAATATGAACTAAATACAATGGGTAATCTCACAGAGGTAAATTCTAGAGTATAGGTTACTAGGAAATTGAATATGTATTTAGGATGTGAGCTGATGCTTAATATATGCAGCATTTAAAAATTTTTTTTCTTTTATTTAATTTTTGTTTTATTTTTAAAGAAGCTTTAGATTACATAAAAATTATAGAGGATTCCCATATGTTCCTCCTCCTCCCCCTCCCACACTTTCCCATTAACAACTTTTATTAGTATAGTACATTTGCTAAAATTGATGAACAAATGTTGAAGCATTGCTACTAACTGTGGACTATAGTTTACATTATAGTTTACACTCTATCCAGTACAATTTTATAGGTTATGACAAATATATAATGGCCTGTATCCGTCATTGCAATGTCATGCAGAACAAGTCCAATGTCTTGAAATTGCCTCCATATTATACCTATTCTTCCCTCTCCCATTCCTCAGAACCTCTGGTGGCCAATGCCTTTATATTAACGATAAATGTTCTTCCATTGCCAGAATAACAAGTCTATAATAGAGTAATAATAAGTCTATTTTAGTCCATTGTTCATTTCCCAATCTTGAGGATTTGGGGATGGTGATGACTACTCTGTTTCTAATTGAGAGGGAGCTTAGTTTCCATAGGGCAGATTGATGGAACTATCTTGCTTGCAGTTGCAGACACTGTCTGTTCCTTGGTCTGAGCATTGTCCATCATCATCTCCATGTTAGTTGTCCTGGGTGAGTCCAATGAACTGGAGAGTATGTGTTGCAACTCTGTTGAGATTCAGGACTCAACTGGCACATGAATGGATGGACCAAAGATTTAAGTCTCTGGGACATATACTTAACAACTGTAATGCTAGTTATAGGTTCAAATGAAAGGAGCAGAAAAGCCATGTGTAGGGAAACTATAAATGAGTCTAAGTCTGTTACACTGTGGAGCATAAATTCCAGAGTAAGGCCTATTGACAGGGTGCCAAATTCCTAAGTTTGTCTGTTCTGCTTATTGTATCTGGATGTCTCTAGAGCCCTCAGGAGTCCCATTGTTTGAGGCATTGTTTACTTTGGCAGTCAATGAGATCCTGCTGAGATGTGCATAAGTATAACCTCTGGAATGACCTCCTGACTCACTTTGAAATCTCTTTGCCATAAAAACTCATTTGTATTTAATATTTCCCCCTTTTGGTCAAGATCTTTTTCAGATGCATTGGTAGTTGGTGTTTGGTAATAATCCCTCAGTTCCAGGGAGGCTCATCCCCAGGAGTCATGTCCCACATGGTGGGGGAGTTAGAGTGTTTATATGCTGATTTAAAAATAAGATACTGGGGGAATATACAGAAAAAAATCACTACTGTACATACAAGACAACAGATCTTACAGCAAGGAAACACAATGTCTAAAAATTTTTTGTATTATTTCAATTTAAAATTATTTTTTCAGATTTTACTTGTTATTTTAAAAACTATTATTGTTTCATTTTCTTATTAATTTTATTTGGTTCTTTTGTTGGTTTCATTTTTGGAGAGGTTTTGGATCACAGAAAGGTCACAACTGTGGCAGGGGTGGATCACTGGTATTGGATGTTAGTGATGGGGGGGACGTGTACAGAGGGGTGCACCTGGGGCACGCCTCTAAGGCATATGAATATGTTCACGTGTTCATGGGGCATTGTTTCAATGGGTGGAGGCCCACAAAATAAGTGAAAGAATATTGAATTCCCATCCTGGGAAGTCCTGTTACATTCTCTAATATATAACAAGAATCCCCCCAGTATGAGGGCCGTGCTTCATGAAGGATGAAAGATCATTATGCCAGGATCTTGATATTAATGATTATATTTATAAAACTTTTCTTGGGAAATTAAACCTTAGCCTTATATTATATATTGCCTAAGAGTTACCTCCTGAAAGCCTCCTTGTTGTTCAAATGTGGTCTCTCTCTAAGTAGCATTATTAATAAGGTTAACTGTAAAAAATGTTGAAATGAATAGAGTTGAGAGTAACAGGTAGGGAGTATAACTAACACTGCTGATTTATCGATAAGATTGTAGCAGAAACAGGTAATCTGTGGATGTAAATGCCAATTGAAAGAAACTAGAGAATAATCTTGGGTATGTATAACTGATTTTGGTGGTAGATAAAGATTGTGGTTAATAGTATAAATATAAAAATGTTCTTTTACAAAGTGTTAATAATATGGTGATACATGGGAAAATTACAACTAATGTAATGTATGGATGATAGTCAATAGTAATTTTTCCTTAGAGAGTAATGAAAATGTTTTAAAATTGACTGAGGTGATGACAGAACAACTCCATGGTAAAAATGAGAGCCACTAAGTGTACACTTTGAATGGATTGTACAAAGAATGGAACTATTTAACACAGGGAATCCAGTGGTGGAAAATGGACTGTGGTTAACAGGACAAATATGAGAACATTCTCTCATGAACTACAACAAATGTATAATACTAATAAAGGGTGTTAATAATCAGGTAGGTTGAGGGAAAATACATCAAATATAAGGTATAGACTATAGTTTGTAGAAATATTTTGATGATGTTCTTTCATAGTTTGTAACAAATGATTCACAACAATGCAAGTTGTTGGTGGTTGGGGAGATGTATGGGAGCTTTGTATGATGGGGAGATACATCAGAGCCCTGTAGGATAATATGCGTGTTTGTTTTGTAAATTCACAAATTTTAGTATATACTTATTGTTTTTGTATATTCATGTATGAATGATATAATTCAACATTTTATTTTTAAAAAAACAATGCTTTGTGAAACAAAGTTAGTTTTTCACTAAGAATCATCCAAAGCATCAATAAAATTTACACTTCTACTAACAGGAAAAGCTACTGTATTATTTAGAAAGCTAGTAAATTCAGACACTAAGTTAAAGCAAGTATTATTCTCAGAAAGAAATCAAAATAAGCTATTGTTAAAAATTGCTCTATTAAATGACACTGTTGGAAGTGATATAATATCACTATAATAAAAACCCAAGGGCAATTATTATCCACATGAGTAGGAAAACGTATATTACACCATAGGTGAACAAAGGCAATTTGCACCATATGTGTAGCTTAAAAATTAGTACTGAGTATAAGTGATTAACATATTTGTGGGAGAATATATTCACTATTTTTAGTATCACTGCAAATGATGCAGTAGGAAAAAGGATATACATATATTTTTAGTGATTATTTATGAGTTGTGATGGAGGTTGAAAAATGGACTCAGCTGTATGCTGATGAGGCATGTACTATATGTAAAGACTGTATTTAAAATATTTAATAATTTGTGTGGAATGGGCAGCAACCTATCAGAACAAAAGGTGACCATAAACCATCTGCATGACTGTACCAGTGCAAATTAATTAAATTTTAGCCATAGAAATATGTACAATAAGGAAAAGTGCTTCTTTAAAATAAAATTGCCTTTTTGGGGGGGATGAGGGCCTCTGGGAAGGGTCAACATTCCACCTCCTGATCATAATTTGTATTAAAAATCATTAAATTGAGAATATGATTAAATTGGAAACACTGTGTGTACCTCTCTTCAGTTTTCACGCAAAAATAAAGAGCACTGACAAATGACATTTTTCCACACTGAAATAAATTGGCTGTGGTGGGGGACAGATGACCGTTCCAGTGTTTGGCATGAGAGTAAAATAATAATGTTAACTGATGGCATTGATAATGCTAGCTCATGAAGAACATTTCATGGTTTAGAGTAGCTTGCTCATATTTATGAATACATAAATGAAATGCATTTTATGTATTCAATATGTTGAAAGTTTTCTTTAGGGTCCAAAGTACATAATTGTCACTTTTTTTTAAATTCTCAAAATATTAAACTATAAAGAAAATAATTCTTTTGCTAAGAAATTTACTCTTTCACATATTTGATTATTGTTTTTTCACTTGAACAAAAGAATCGTCGAAATGCCGCCACAGATCATAAAAATTCACTTTCATAAATGAATGTTCCTTCACCTACCTCTCAAATTGAAATGTTCACTGGTTCATATTTTGTGTATTATATGCCCTTTGACATAGCCTCCAAATCAACCATGAAAGACATCTTTGTTTTGAAATCTCCCCATGTTTAAGCATAATTATAAGAATTTTTTGGAATTAAAAATCTTGCAATTTCTGACGCCCTCTATCTTGTTAGGTTTTTCTAAATCAGTGAAAAAAAGGAAAACAAGTCAAAATATCAACTGAAGATGAAATATTACCTAGTGCTCAGTTTACACATCCCTGGTTTAGATATGATGAAATATACCAAATAATTATTGGCATAATCGTTTTTTCAATGTGGCTGATATTTTTAATAAATGAATGTAATTTTATAAAATAAATGTGGTTCAAAAATAAAATACTATAAGAAAGATGCGGATCAGTGTTGCAATACCTACTCTCCAGTTCATCAGATTCGCCCAGGACAACAAAATGGTGATGATGTTCAATGCCCATTCCAAAAAACAGAGAGTATCTACAACTGCAAGCAAGGGAGTTTCATTCATCTTCCCCATGGGATATAAGCACCCTCTCAGTCAGAAACAGAGTGGGCATTGCCATCCTAAAATCCTCAAGATTGAGGAATGAACAAACATAAGGCGGGAATGCAACAATGGACTGAAGTAGATTTATTATTATTATTTTTTTTTCCAAATTCAGAGAATTTTATTATAGAGAGCATTTTTAGATTCCATTCCATTTACTCTGTAGAGCAGAAATAGAGCACAGTTGTAAAGAGTGAAGCTTTAGAATAGACAGTCCAGGGTTTAGGTTATACATATCCCATCTTTTTAGTTGTGTATCCCTTAGTAAGTCACTGAAACTTTAAATCTAGCAATGGAAGATCTTGTAACACTGATATAAAGGCAGTGCTCAACAGAGTTTCTGAGGGGAGGGAGAGGGAAGAATAGGTGTAACATGGGGCATTTGGGGGACATGGAAAGTATTCTGAATGACATTGCTGTGACGGATACAGGCCATTATATATTTTGTCAAAAGCTATAAAAATGTATGGTACAAACTGTAATTATAATGTAAACTATTGACCATGGTTAGTATCAATGCTTCAATATGTGTTCATCAATTGTAACAAAGGTACTACACTCCTGAAAGAGGTTTATGGGGAAAAGTGTGAGAGGGTAAGGGTGAGGGGTATTTGGGAATCCCCCTATATTTTCAATGTATCATTTACGGAATCTAAACCTTCTTTAAAATAAAACAAAAAAAAAGAAAGATATAGAGTAACAAGTCTCACTTATCACTGCCTTTTGGCCCTTTTATTGTTTTCCTGAAAGCAAAACACTTGTAAAAATCTCTTGGTTATCCTTGAAAACAAAACAACTATGTATTCTTATCCTCTACGTTCTTATACAAAAGTTATTTCATCATACTATTTTGAACTTTGCTTTTTTCACTCATCAATAATACATCATAGAGAATTTTATCTTCTTTTTTCATGTGTTGTGATGTAAGTTTCTTTAGCAAATCCCCCATCATTTAGCAAATCGCCCATCATTTAGCACTTGGGTTGTTGGCAATCATTTTTATTATAATGATGCTTCCTTGGAAGCCTTGCACATATTGTTTGTGTGGGGTTAAGTTCCCAGAAATAGGATGGTGAATCAAAGAGTAAATGTTTACAAAGATTCAAAATCAATAAAACAAAAGATTGGTAAATTTTAGTTTCATAAAAATCAGCGATTTCTTCATGA
Organism: Tolypeutes matacus; assembly: GCA_026826555.1. Taxonomy (NCBI): domain Eukaryota; kingdom Metazoa; phylum Chordata; class Mammalia; order Cingulata; family Chlamyphoridae; genus Tolypeutes; species Tolypeutes matacus. The sequence goes on from JAKSZT010054334.1 coordinate 105,354, forward strand.
CAGAAGAAAATCTCAGAAAATAACAATGTGTGCAAAAATATTTGAACTTTATATCCCAAAGAAAATGTTAACTATCCCTTTATGGTGACTTCTATTAGCCAGATAGAGTTAATTAAGTTGTTGATTTTTCATATCTTTATTTTTTTCCACTTGATCAGCCTTGAATTAGATAAATGAATGTCTCTTACTGATAATAATACTCTGTTTCCCCTTGTATCTTCTGTTGACTGCTAAGTTATTTGATGCAAAGTTATTCCACAACTATTTTCTTTATTTTGAATTTCAAAATTTCCTTTTTGTCTTGTTTAATGCTTTTTTAGACTAAAAAGTCACGACATCTGCTATTTTTTCTCTTATGGAACTTATACTTTTGTCTATTGTTTCATTCTCAACCACCTTTAATAACCTCCCCCAGCATCCCACAAACTTAGATTTTTTTTATTTTACAAGGTAGAGAGTTAAGTTTTGCTTTGAATTCCACTTTAAATGTATGCATTTTTGCTAAATTTATAAAACTCTTTCATAATTATTGGCCTACGAGGTCAAATGGTTGTACAAACATATCATTTTCTATTTCATTTCTCTTTTGGATTTTTAAATATTGTCTAGACTCTGATTTATTAGTCAATTGCCTTTGTTCTCTTCATGTGTGTGTTTTATTTACCAAAGTGTCTGTTTTTACTCAGTGATTTCTTTTAAAAATATACACTTGATAAATTATAAAACTTATACTTCTTTAAAAAGCTTCTATTATTTTTTAGAGTGAGCAGTAATAAAATTAGCTTTTATTCTTTTCTCACTTCCCTTCCCTAGCCTCCACTGCTCAACTTTCAATAACAGTTTTATATTTTCAGGATGAGCCTTGTTTTTCAGTTGGCTAAATGTTGCCAAAGCAATATATCAGAGGTGGGTTGGCTTTTACAATGAGAGTTTATTAGGTTAAAACTTAAAGTTCTGAGGTCATGAAAATATCCAAATCAAGGCATCATCAGGAGACCCTTTCTCCTGAGCTGCAGCTATGGGCATTCAGGCACATGGCAGTATCCACTCCCCTCTCCTCTGGGCCTCATTGACTTCAGCTGTCTGTGGCCTTTTCTGTCACAGGTTCATTGACTTCAGCTTCTGGAGGCTTCTTTCTGGGCCTGTGGCTTTTTTCTGTCCCTATATCTTTTTATACTCCCATTTATAAAGGATTAAGACCCACCCTGGGCCACACAATCTAATCAAAGGCCCTTAACTAAAGTAATATAATCAAAGGATTCCACCTACAATAGGTTTACTGGAACAAGACTAGATTAGCTTTAATAACAGGATTTTCTGGGGTCCACAATACCTTCAAAATGCCACAGTCTTTATATGCTGAAATAAGATTAAGGTTTGATTCTTCCTGTGTAGACACTATCCCTTGACTCCCAAGTTTAACCCTTTAGTCATAGCTCCCTTGATAAATTTATCCAATGCTCATCCCTAGTCTTTGACTAAAGCTTCTTCATTCATTATTTTAATGCCTATGTTCATACTCATAAGATATTTTCAAGAAGATCTCATGGAAACAATATTCCCTGACCTCTTAAATGTTCAAGACAGATTATTTCTAGTTGTCTTATACTTAGGAAAACTTGCTTGAATATACAAATCTTAACTTATACATTGTTCTTGTGCATTGTTCCAGCATCTTCACAATGTTAAAATGACTGTGCTTGAAGACAGTCTGATTTTATTTTCAGTACTGTGAGTGGATTTTTTTGGCCTGTCTGTCCAAAATGTTCTTGGTTATCTATCTAAATGTTCACTTCTTTTTAAAATATTTTTCTTTCTGTGACTCTAGTCTGCATAGTCCTCCACATCTATTCTTTTCCTGCCTTCCATATAATTTCCTTCTAATGCTTTTAAACTTCGTTATTTAGTTAATTTTGTTCATTTTTCTTATTGCTATTCTAAATATCTTTTATTATTTATTTATTTATTATTTATTTATTTTAGGAGGTATTAGGGATTGAATGAGGGATCTCATACATGTGAGGAAGACACTCAACAATGAGTTACATCCACTCCACTATTATTTTTATTACAGTAATTTTTTCCCTTGTGCTCCTTCTAATTGCATTTTTGTTTTCCTGAGTTTTTCCTTCCTCAGTATTTTTTCTGATTTCTGCCACCTGATAATTTATCTCCTCTTATTTTTCTGGCTATTTCTTCCCTTAATTTTGAAAAAATCTTTATTTTATAATCCTCTTTCACAGGACAGTAAACTTCACTTAAATATTTTTATTAAAAAGTTTATCATGGGATGGTCATTGTCCATCATCATCATTTTGTTAGTTGTCCTGGGTGTGTCCCAGGAACTGGAGAGTAGATGTTGGCTGCAACTCTGCTGACATTCAGGACTCAACTGGGCATCACCATCTACAAATCCTCAAGATTGAGGAATAAACAAACAGAAGGGGGGAATGCAACAATGGATTAAAGTAGACTTATTGTTATTGTAGTAATGGAAGAACTTGTAACATTGATATAAAGACAGTGGTCACCAGAGGTTCTGAGGGAAGGGAAAGGGGAGAGTCAGAATATCATGGGGCATTTCTGGGACATTGGAATTATTCTGCATGATATTGTAATGACGGATACTAGCCATTATAAATTTTGTCAAAACCTATAAAATTATCCAGTGTAAAGTGTAAAACATAATGTAAACTATAGACCATTCTTAGTAACAAAGCTTCAATATGTATTCCTCAATTGTAGCAAATGTACCACACAAATGAAATAAGTTAATGGGGGAATGTGTGTGTGTGGAGTAGGGGAGGGTATATGGGAATGCTCTATATTTTGGATGTAACATTTATGTAATCTAAAGTGCCTTTACAAATAAAGAAAAAAATTTCTCACTAAAAAAATGTTTATCATGTTTGTGATAATGTTTTACTTGTGTTTTTTTCACATTACAGTAATCTTTGTTGCTCTTTTCTACATTATCCCTTTTGGAAACTTTATTTACTGATCGTATGAGCCAGATCCAGCTTCTCTTAATTATGTCTGAGTGAATTGGAATTTTATGGCCTCCAGCTATTTGTAAGAGTTTCTTCTGTGGACTACTATGGTGTCAGGGATACTGACTACTTCCTTCCAAATAAGGCACATATCTATGAAACTTGTTCCAGAAGGGTTTCACCGGTGTCTTCTATAAACTTGAGTATTCTCCATGGCCAATACAATTAAAGACATATCATCTGTGAGCAGGAAGGTGATTCTTTAACTTTTAAGAGGTAATTTTTCCAGTGTTTTCTGAAATCTTCTACTGATGGACTTCTTGACAGTTTTCATATCTTCATCTCTTTTTGTACCTTCATTGCTACTCCTTGAATTTAACACTGCTCAGACTGGTTATAGTAACTCTGCCTAAAATAGTGTACTTCATTATGGACTTTTTTCTTTCAAAGAGTATATTTTTTTCTGACTTATTCTAGAAACTACTCCTCAGTATCCCTAACCACTCCTGATTTTCCTTATATGTGCAGTAAAGAATGTTCTCCCTCCCAATTATCTGACTACTAAACTTTCTTTAAAAATTCAACTCAGTGCCTTTTGCTACAATGCTTCTTGTATTGCTTCAGTTCTCTCTGAGTTCCTACATCTTTAAATTCTCAAATATGAATGATTAAAACCACAAAAAGTAATTTATTATATTTCTTTTATTCATAAAAGTGTTAGTTCCCTGTTTAACTAGATTGAATATAATTTGAGGAAATTCTTGTGTCCCGAAATGCGGTGAGTGTTGCTTGGGTTACATATTCTGAGACAGGTATCTACAATAAGGCAGTAAAATCTTATTAAGGATTGTATAATACAGTGAATCATGTGGTGGAAGATGGACTGTGGTTGACAGTACAAATATGAGAGTGTTCTCTCATGAAATATAACAAATGCAAAATACCGATACATGGTATTAATAATAGGGGTATGGAAAAATAAACCAAATGCATGTTATGGACCATAGTTAGTGGTAATAGTATACTGATATTCTTTCATAATCTGTAACAAGTGTTCCACAACAATGTAAGGTGTTGGTGGAGGGGTATTGTATGGGAATTCTGCACAATATGCATGCTTGTTTGGTAAGTTCACAACTTCTCTAATAAAAAATATATATCTAAAAATTTCTCCTGTTTACTTTTGATAAAATTCTTTAACATTAAAAAAAATTCTTTAGGTAGTAAAATGAGACCAAAAACAATAGAATACATTGAATGTTAATTATGTGGGACAGGCTATAATTCCACCTGGCTGGCATATAAATGAGGACTGGAGCATTCAGTAATGTATCCATAAGGCTGACTTCAGACTGTAACCCAGTCTTAAGGCTTTGAAGGATTTATGCCCAGCAGAAGATTATAAAGGGAAATAGTATGAGTAATGAAAATGTGGTGGCAGTCACAGGAATGAGGAGTTTTGAAACAATGACTAGAAGTCTGGAGAATTTAGCCATGGAATGGATCTTCCCATAGTAGAGTTACCCCAGGAATATAAAAGGAATGGTCTGACTATACAACTATGTGCTTATTAGCATTAAGAGAACTAAGTTAATGGGAAAAAAGCAAAGTGGGCTTATGGCTGTACTTTCCAGGCACAATTGTAATTTCTTCTACACTAATAGCTGTGATTGATTTTTTAATAATATAATGAAAGTGCAGATGTCAGTGTGTATTTATGAAACATGATTGGACTCTATATTGTCTGTTTTTAAGTGTGATGGTTCTTCTAATCCTTTTTATTTTAAAAATATGAATGAATTATTACTAAGAATACTGTAAATATTCTAATGTTCTGGTTATTTTTTAAAATGTGGGGTTCAAAATTAATGTCATATTTGTTAGACCTACTCATTGATATACTATTTGAGACACTACACCAAGGTAGGAGATTGTTCTTCTGACAAAGATATATGAAAGCAATACAGAAAATGGATTGCATCTGATTTTGATTTTTAATTTTGTTTTAAACATGCTTAGTCATGTAGAAAAAGACCTCTTTAAATGTGTCAAATGCAAAAATATTTGTTATAACATATTTTACCTTTCCCCCCTTGGTTTGTGTTTTAAAATAAGAGATATTCTTTCATTACAGGGTTTATAAATTTGCTTGAGATTTGCCATTAAAATCATATGAAAACATTGAATATGTAAGTAAAACTGAGCAAGTTGCTCCCAAATGCCCCAGGGGACATATGATAATGTCTGGAGACATGTGATTGTCAGGACTGGGGGGCCATGTGGTGCTGCTGGCATTTAGTGGGTAGTGGCCAGGCATGCTGCTAAATATCTCACAAGGCACAGGACAGTCCCCCACAAATGTTAATTGTGTCAAGACTGAGACACGCTGAACTAGAGAGAGAATTGGGCATTATCAGATGATTAAGTTTGCACATATAATGAAGTAGCTAAGAGAAAAATTAAGCTTTATACCAAGGAATTATTAAAAAGTAGTAAATCAAGTTTTTTGGAAAAAGTATAAAACAAAATCAAGATGCACTGTTTACAGGGAAGAATGAGATATTTCAGTAATCATAATGACATTTCTGGGCACTAAAAATGTTTAAAACAGAGATCTAAAAGAATTTCAAAATGTTAATGCATTCTGACGTCTGTCCTGGTAAGCAGTATGTCTTTGTGTTCTAGTTCACTAATGAAGGAACAGACACAAAAAGGTTAAAGGTGATTCAGTCAGGGTTGCTAAGTGAATTTATAACAGAGCCAAAACCATATTTGAGGTTCTTATTTTCTATTATGATCAAAAACCATTTCCTGTCAGATATTTTAATGCAATCTGTCATGATTAAATTTATCTCTGAAAATAAAAATTTGCTCTTTTATAAATGTAAAGATGCAGCAAGGTAGTAGGTTACTTGGGGTATATCACATTTGATAATCATCAATAAATTTGATTTCTTTCTTAAAGAAATGGAGATTTTTAGTTGCCACCAATTCAAAATAAAGAGAATTTCCAAAGGCCTTTAGGGTTGTAAGGTTAATTAATGAATTAATTAATGAATTAATTCATTCAAAAATTTTAACACCTTTCAATATGTATAACTGGAGGAACAGAATGTCAGCTATTTGGTTTAGATGTGCAATGATAACTAAACACTTCACTTAATGAATAAAAGACTCATTGGAAATATATCATCAATAAAGTATAGGAAAAAAATCCCTAAAGACTCTAAGGAGACACAATCTACTGTAAAATGTAGTTGTGTGGTGTTAAATTGGTTATATGTAGGAACATAGGCATAGACCTTTTTTTAACCTATGGAAAGAGTACTTCATATATAAAAATAAATCTATGAATTGCTGTGGTGGCTGGGAGCTATATATCCCAGAAAAAAATCTGTTCTTAAACTCAATCCAGTCCTGTGGTCGTGGACCCACTTTTGTGACTTTAAGATTTTTACATCTGTTAAGGTGTGACCCAGATGAATCTGATTGGACTTTAATTCAGTTTACTGGAGTCCCTTTATAAGCACAACGAAAGCCATAAGAAGGAGCACCCATAAGCTGAAAGTCAATGGAGACCAGAAGAGAAAGGAGATGCCAGGAGAGGTGGCCATGTGTATGGCCATGTGACAGAAAAATGAAGTAACAAAGATAGCTGGCAGCCAGCCCCGGCCTTCTGGGAGAGCATCACCTTGATGTCACCTTCATTTTGGACTTCATGTGTCAAAACTGTGAGACCATAAATTCCCACTGTTTAAGCCAAACTATTGCATGGTATTTGCTTTAGCAATGAGGAAACTAAAACAGTTGCTTTAACTTTTAAGAAGTTGATAATATTCTATATCCCTTCACCTATTTATTCAGGTTGTTTTTCGTAGGAATTGATATGTGACTATAATGATATATGTTTCTAGGTAATGTCAACCCTTTGAAGAATGAATTGAAAAATAGTAAGGAGGAGAAAAAGAAAAAATAAGAGGTAGTAAAAAAGAATTTATGATAAGCAAAAAGTGACTATGTATTTTCATTTCAAATCTTCTGTGTCCTTTCTCTTATCTCAACCTATTCCTTATTTAGAACTCTCACATTTTTCTAGCTTGTTATACTTACTTATAAAGGTAATTGTGACAGTTTGAGATTATTTTTTGAATCCCGAAAAGAGAAAAGATTATGTTTGTAAACTAATCTACTCTTCTGAGCGTGATACCTTTGATTATATTGGATTCAGTTGAGGCGTCCTTGATTAAATTACCTGTTAAGATTAAGGCTTTGATTTGACCACCTCAGTAAGGCATGACTCAGGTTGAGTTCCTGCCCCCTTTGGTGGGCCAGTATAAATAGACACTCACTCAGAAGATACACTGGAAGAAGGAGAACTCTGTCATTTTTGATCTTGGGTCCCCAGGGAAAGATGAGCCATTCACCTTATAGTTTGCTCCTGACCGTGGGAAAAGAGCCAAGACTAATAAACAATGCCCAGAAAGAAACAAGCCCTATGCCAGGAGAGAGAGGAAGCCCTAAGAGACAAGCCCTATGTCAGCCTGCAGCTAAAAGAAAGGAAGCCCAAAGAGGAAGGCTGAACCTTTGCAGAGATCAGTACATCTTGCTTCAACACGTGGCAAATGACATTGGTGAGTCAGTAACTGCAAGTTTTTCCCCAAATAAATGCCCTTTAGAAAAGCCAACAGATTTCTGGTACTTTGTATCAGCACCCCCTTGGCAAACTAATACATTTATATTTACTATTTGTTCTCTTAATGTGATCTTTTTAAATTTTTAACACCATCATTATCCTTTGAGTACCATTAAAATTTGGACTAAAATTAGTATAGTTAAGACTTGTCCAGGGACACACAGGTAATAAATATAAAATCAGGATTTATATATAATTTTCTGTTGCATATCCCAGGCCCTCTCCAGGGTAAAATACACACAAGTTTTCATTCCTTCAACATGTGCCCTCATTAAAGGTAGGTCAACATACTTCTCATGCAGTAAGTAAAAAATGGGTGTTGCCCAGAAAGAAATGTGCAGTCAGAACATATGCAGAATGATTCTACTTTCCTAATTTACCCTGTTTGGGCATCAGAATTTGATTTGCAGCCCCATATCTTCCCAATCAAAATCAACTATTTAAATAATGGTTTCATGAAGGTAATCTATTTATTAAATTCACTCAACAAATTTCAGACCCTGGTATTTGCTAGATGCTGTGCTAGGTGCTGGGAATACAAGATAAATTTTTTTACAAAATAGTTTCTTATCTCTAAGGATTTATAGTTTAGATGTAACAAAGAGTTACATGTCATAAAAATAAAAGTATGATGATAGACATACGGGTTGTTATAATACTGGACCATAAAGTAGGAAGAAAACTCCAAAATCTCAGATAAACAAAAAAAGCTTAATAGAGGAGATGATGACATTCAAAGCCGAGTCTTGAAAGAGAGCTGTGCACAATGAAAGGGAGAGAATTCCAGGCAGAGGGAACTGATTGACCAAAGAGGTAGACAAATCAAGCATGCTGATGGGAAAAATGGGAATAACATGTCAGTATGCTCAAACCATAAGTTGTGAGGTGGCAGAAGTAAGGAAATGGAGATGCAGAGATATGTAGGAACCATTCTACAGATACTTTTATATATCGCAAGTGTGACAAAAATAAAAACATTTTGATCGAGAAGAGATAACATTGCTCTTTGGCGATTCTCACCACATTCTCACTAACACAATACCTAGAAGGGTAGAAGAACAGCTAGGATAGAAATGTCTCTGAAATTTGAACAAGAATTGATGAGGGATCAAATTCTGGTGGCAAGAATGAAACAGGAGAGGATGTATTGGACATGATAAACGTGCACCTGGAGCTTAGAATACAATGATTAATGGAGAAAAACTAAATCTAAACTATCAACTGAGCATTATATACGTTCTATGATATAATTAAAATTAACTAAAAATATGTGCAACAAATAATTAAAAAAAATATTTACTGTGAATTTCTGAAAAGAGCTTCTGATTACTTCTCCCTAGGGAACATGTGACCAAGAAAATAATTGATCTCGTCACATTGTTGAAGTCCTGCTGTTCCCATTCTGAATGGCTCACTCCAGTGTGTGCTGGAACATGATTGTTTTGAGTGAGGGATCAGTTTTTACTTATTAGTTGATCAGTTCATTCTAAGTATTTTCCTAAAAAGATCATCTTCCTCAATTTGGTTTGGCAAAATGCCTTCTGCACATTACTTTTGATTCTAGGAATTCTGATCAATAGGATGTTGGATCAAACATACATCTGGTGGAAATTAGAAAACCACAAGGGAAGAAAAGCAGTTTGGAGTAGAGCTACTTATACATCCAATTGGAGAAACTTGGCCAGAATTTTAGAGCTTTAGAGCTTGTTATGCTCTTAGCAATTATCTTTTCCAATTCTCTCATTTTATAGATAAAGGAACTGAAGACCTGAGAGGTTTTAATAAACTTGTGACCATTTAACTAATTAATGATATATCTAGAAATAAGATTGAATTCTTCTGTACTGAAATATAGTACCAGTGCCTTTTATTGACTAAGGGAATTGAAGAAATGCTCAGGTAGAATTTTTGGAAAGTCGTAATAAGAAAGATTTGAATTGGAATTGGAAAGAATTCTCAGGGTTCATATGATAGGTAAATATGATTTACATTCTCCTTTAGATAAAGTAGGATTTCTCATTTACTGACCTCTGAGCCCATACTGGTACATGAGTTTTACATATATATGGCAAAATAGATTTTATTTTGTTTCATATAACTTAACTGACAGGGAGTACCTACATTCTGGTATATAATTTCTTATAGCTATGGCCATAGCCTCAATTTATAGCCCTTATTGTTTCACATACTCCATTAAAGGTATTATTCCACTGACCCATTACAGCATATCAAGATTTTTAATAGAAAACAATTTTGAAGTGCAGAATAACTTAAAGTTATTTTAAAAACAAATATTCATTAAGTTCTAAAACTAGGTATTCACAAATATATTGGTAATAAGATGTGACTAATTCATGGAATGAAAATTTTTTTCTATGTTAATTTATAATCAAACAAATCAAGGATTCCCATGTGTGTGATTATGTATGTGAGAAAGCATGTTGTGTGTGTGTGTATCAAAAGAGAAGTAAAATAGTAAGTCTCTGGATTTACAACAATATTCTAAACTCAAACAGTATGCATTGGCTGAAAATAGAAATATTTACTTCATTATTTATGAAATTCAAAACTTTAGGACTTGTTTGAAGCTTGCATCTTGTCTTCTCAGAGTCAATGACTTCATGCATATATAAAGTAGAGTGGCAGAGAGGCAGGTGGAAATCAAGCACAACTCAAGATTTCTAGTCCAAGAAAGCACAGAGCCTAGTGTTGGCATTCAGGTTTGTTGTCAGAGTGATGTTTACATAGTTTGGCTTCCTGATTCTCTGAATTCTTGCATTGCTATGCACTATTTATACTCCTTGAAATTCAATGAAAAATGTGTGAAAGCTTAGTTTACATATTTGTCCCAAAAGGCATACTGCTATGCACTTATGTTTTTCAAATGGGCAATTGCAATGTAAACGAATGTGGTCTTGAAAATATAATGTGCGGATTGTAGTTACTTTCATCTATGCTGCAACAACTTTAGCAGTCTTGTTTTCTTATGGTGATGATTCCTGCTCCCCCATTTAGTTAAATATATCAATCAAGTTAGGTTAAGTTTTGCTGTTTAACAACTCAGGCAGGCAATGATTAAGTCAAAAGATGATGATTAGGCTATGAAACAACCCCCAAATCTCAAAGGCTTAAAAACTAATGCCCTGTGGCTCTTTCAACTCACCAGGAGGCTTTGTCCCTTGTAGACATTCAGGATCCTGTTAGGATACCACTGTTAGGTTACCAGGTGTGGGGGGGTAGGGGCAGGATCTTTCATTGACAATTAAATCCTGTACTGCAATGCAATCCTCACAGCTTCTTGGACAGAATTTGTCATGTGTCCCTTCGTCAGTAAGTAGAATCCCAGAATGAACCCAAATGGCTCAGAGTCAGAAAGAGATAACTAACAGCATGGTAGAGGGCTCAGGCATTCTTGAATTCTCATTGTCATTGGATTCATTGGATTCATTTCTCATAGTCATCACTCAAAAGAAGTATGTTGAATGATTATGCGATTGAATGTGCAAATAAAACACTAAAAACAATAAGTAATAATTATTTTAACAGCAAATAAGTGCTAGTCTGCACTACCTGGTTCTTGATATGTAACCCATTTATTTATCATACTAACCACATTAACATGGTGTTCTTTTCCATACTTATTTTTCAAATGAGGAAACTAAGTCCAGAGAAGTTAAGTAATTTGACCAAAGTCACACAGTGAGTTACTGGTAAAGCTGGGATGCAAACACAGCCATTTTGTTTCCAGGGTCCCATGTCCTCCATGTCCTTAATCACTAATCTATACTGCCTCAACCTATAAGCATGTATTGAGAAGCTATTATTTTCTAATCTTAATGGTAATTAAGAGTATGAATTCTGGAATCAATGTGCCTTGGTTTGACTCTGATTTTTTTTGCATTTTTGTTTGATTTTTCCCCTTAGTTGTCCTGTAATCTTGGGCAAGTTATTTAAATTCTCTGACCCTCAGTGTCTTCATCTGGTAAAGGAAGGTAACAGTGATAATACATACAGCAGAGGCAGTACCTATCCTCATATGTGAGAATAAAATGCCTAAATGTATAAATCTAACATAAAGTTCTGAATACATTGGCACATAGTAAGCACTCTGTTAGTGCTATCATGAGTACATATTATCTCCTTTAATGTTGACAAGGACACTGAGATTGGTTTTACTATTTCAGGTTTAAGATAGTTACACAAAAGCTCTTAGAGATGAAGCAATTTGCTTGGTGTTACAAAGGTCATATGTGCAATGCTTAGAACTTTATTCCAAGTTTCACTGGTTCCTAAAAACATTCTGCTTCCTGCCTTTAACATCTCAGATAAAAATCAGTGTCTGTAGACTGAGCTGGGAAATTGAAAGTAGACTTTGTTATGGAGAATGGTCTGGGGGTATTTCTAAATAATTACTTTCCCCCTCTCCCTGCAAGGACACAAGAGATTTTGTTTGTGTGTTGTTTTGTTTTATTTTTAATAGACTTTACTTTTTAGGGTAGTTTTAGATTTATAGAAAATTTTTGCAGAAAATACAGGCATTCCCCTTATCAACACTCCCATAAGTAGTTTTGTGTTGACAAAAATTGGAAGTCTCCAATATGACCCTCAATAGATGAATAAATAAGCAACCTGTGGTAATTTCATACAATGGAAATTATTCAGCAATAAAAAAAATAATAAGACAGTAAGTCACAAAAAGACTTGGAGACTGGAGGAAACTTAAGACAGATTGCTAAGTGAAGTAAGCCAGTCTCAAAAGGCTACATGTTGGATGATTCCAACTATAAGACATTCTAGAAAAAGCAAAAGTACAGAGACATCAGATATATCTGTAATTGCCACAGTTTGAGGAGAGTGAGAAGGAGGGATGAATAGGTGGAACAGGGGGTGTTTTTAAGGCAGTGAAACTCTTCTGTATGATACTGTGTTGGTGACTACATGGCTTTATGCATTTTTCAAAACTCATAGAACTGTACTACACAAAGAGTGAACCCTAATGTAAACTAGAGACTTTAATTACTAATAATGTATCAGTATTCAGTCATCAATTTCACTTACAACAAATATACCACATTAATTAAACATGTTAAGAAAACGGGAAACTATGTACAGGGGCGGAGAGTATATGGAAACTCTGTATTTCCTGCAAAAACGTTCCATAAACCTAAAACTACCCCCCAAAAATAAAATCTATTAAAAACAAAACAAAATAAAACAGCAAACAAACAAAAAACTCCTGTGTCCTGGCAGGGAGAGGGGGAAAGTAATCATCTAGAAATACCCCCAGACCATTCTCCATAACAAAGTCTACTTTCAATTTCCCAACTCAGTCCATAGACACCGATTATTATCTGAGATGTTAAAGGCAGGCAGCAGAATGTTTTCAGAAGCCAGTGGGACTTGGAATAAAGTTCTAAGCATTGCACATATGAGCTTTGTAACACCCGGCAAATTGCTTCATCTCTAAGAGCTTTTGTGTAACTATCTTAAGCCTGAAATAATAAAACCAATCTCAGTGTCCTTGTCAATATTAAAGGAGATAATATGTACTCATGATAGCACTAACAGAGTGCTTACTATGTGCCAATGTATTCAGAACTTTATGTTAGATTTATACATTTAGGCATTTTATTCTCACATATGAGGATAGGTACTGCCTCTGCTGTATGTATTATCACTGTTACCTTCCTTTACCAGATGAAGACACTGAGGGTCAGAGAATTTAAATAACTTGCCCAAGATTACAGGACAACTAAGGGGAAAAATCAAACAAAAATGCAAAAAAATCAGAGTCAAACCAAGGCACATTGATTCCAGAGTTCATACTCTTAATTACCTTTAAAATTAGAAAATAATAGATTCTCAATACATGCTTATAGGTTGAGGCAGTATAGATTAGTGATTAAGGACATGGGACCCTGGAAACAAAATGGCTATGTTTGCATCCCAGCTCTACCAATAACTCACTGTGTGACTTTGGTCAAATTACTTAACTTCTCTGGACTTAGTTTCTTCTTTTGAAAACTAAGTTTAAAAAGAACACCAAATTAATGGGGCTAGTGTGAGAATTAAATGGTTTTCATAACAGGAAACAGATAGTGAAGACTAGTACTTATTTGGTATTAAATAATTATTACTTATTGTTTTTAGTGTTTTACTTGCACATTCATTCGCATAATCATTCAACATACTTCTTTTGAGTGATGACTATAAGAAATGAATTCAATGAATCAAATGTCAAAGTGCACTCAAGAACTGTCTGATACAACTGGAAAAAGACCTTGACCAAAATGGGGAAAGGGTAAAGACAAATGAGTTTATATGGCTGAGACTTCAAAGTGAGTCAGGAGGTCATTCCATAGGTTACCCTTATGCACGTCTCAGCAGGATCTCATTGACTGCTACAGTAAATATTGCCTCAAATAATGGAGGCTCCAGACATTATAGGCAGGGCTGACAGCTCAGGAGTTTGGCACCCTGCCAGAGGGCCCTACTTTGGAATTTATGCTCCCCAGTGTAACAGAGTTGGACTCAATTGTGGTTTCCCAACACATGGCTCTTCTGTCCCTTATATTTGAACCTATTGTTAGTACTAGAGTTGATAGATTTGTATCCAAGAGACTTAAATCTTTGGTTTTCCATGTGCCAGTTGGGCCCTGAATCTCGGCAGAGTTGCAACACCTACTCTCCAGTTCATTGGACTCACCCAGGACACCTAACAAGGTGATGATGATGGACAACGCCCATCCCAAGAAACAGAGAGAGTCTGCAACTGTAATCAAGAAAGTTCCATTCATATTCCCCATGGGATCTAAGCCCCCTCTCAATTAGAGGCAGAGTGGTCATCACCATCCCTGAATCCTCAGGACTGGGGAATGAACGATGGACTAGAGTTGAGTTACTGTTATTCTACTATAGACTTATTGTTTTTCTAGCAATGGAAGAACTTTTATCATTGATGTGGAGGCAGTGGCCTCTGGAGTGTCTGAGGGAAGCGAGAAGGGAAAAATAGGTGTAATATGGGGGCATTTTTCGGACATTGGAATTGTTCTGAGTGACGTTGCAATGACAGATACAAGCCATTGTATCTTGTCACAACTTACAAAATTATGTGGGAGAGAGTTTAAACTATAATGTAAACTATAATCCACACTTAGTGGCAATGTCCTGATATGTGTTCATAATTGTAACAAATGTACCACACTAAAAGGATGTTGGTAATGTGGTAAAGTGTGGGACGGGTAGGGAGTAGGGCATATGGGAATCCTCTACATTTTTTTATGTAATATTTATGTAATCTAAGTAGCTTAAAAAAAAAAAAGATCTTTCTGAGTACTCTTCATTGTAACCCCCTAATTGTTTTCTGGAGTTTTGAATATGACTTTGTCAGTTTTTATTAATGTTCAAAGATTCTGTAGGGCAACAGCACCCAGAAGCTTCTTACACTGCCATTTTGGTCGAACTGTTCCCTTTTAGTGAAAACTGTCTCAAAAGAGTTTCCTGTATTATCTGGTACAACTTCTCATCATATTTATTTTAACATATTCCATTTCATACATTGTCCACAGCATTCTATACAAACTACTATTGAGAAGGACATCAAGGAGTTGCAGACCAATCAATCTAATGGCCAATGTCTTGCCTTCGTGTCTTCAACAAGCAGCATCCATTGACACATTGGTCTTTCTCTCCTTCTTTACTTGGCTTCCTGGCAGGCAGTAATATTCTTCCACATCTGGCTCATGGACAGACTTATCTTAGTCTCTTGATGATTGCTCCCCACTTTTCAGACATCTAAATATTGAAATGTTTCAGGAGTCAGTCCTTTTTCTTTTCTTTTCTCTATCTGAAATTTCTCTATATATTATCACATATGGTCTCATGTCTTTAAATTCTAATGCTAAGCTGATGACTTCTAAATTTATAATGCTGGCCCAAATCTTTCATCTGAATCCTTGATGTATATATCTACCTAAGTTACATCACCAATGTAGAAATTCAAAAGATATGTTAAACTTAGCATGTACAATGAATTATTTTTCCCTTCTCCAAAATTCCCTATCACTCTTTTTATTTGCCCATGCCAAAACCTTAGAGGCATTTTGTCTCATTTCACTCAAACTCATATCTACTTCATCAAGTTAGCTGTACTTTCATAATGTATTGGGATAAGTTTTTTTTTCCCTGCATGATTCTGCTATTCATTTGATGTAAAAATTGTTGAGAATATTGCAGTTTTTATTCACTTTTAATTTTTTGTTTATCCTTGTTGGTTTTATTTTTAAATAAATAAAGTATTGTAACAGTTCCAAAAGTTAAAAGAACACCAAAAGGATTATTCAGAGCTCTCCCTTCCCTATTGTTTCCACCACCCAACCTGTGAATACTATCAGTCAAAAGACAAGAAACAAATGCACAGAAATTTTGAAATTTCTTTATTAGACATTATCAGCATGTATTATAGGATTAAGCAAATGATTAAATTTACTTATATTGTTGGAAGACATAATTATCGTAGTTAGAAAATGAGACAGACATGGAATGGGGAAAGATATGAAGGGGTCTATTTTACATATTTTGCTTACCATTGTCCACAGAAACAACCCAGAAGCAACATTTTTTCACTATCAATTAACACCTAAGGTCTGAGGTCCTAAATACCTTTCCTCACTAAAATGAACCAAGTATCCTTTGAGTAATGGCTGATTCCAGGACTAGAACAAAGAAAGTGCAAGAAAATTTTGTGATTTGAAAAACAGTGATGGTGGGGACATATACAAGGATACAAGAGCTGTGCTGTATGATACTCCCACTGGTAAAATCCAGAACTATGTTATCATCAAAATAAATGACTACACTAATGAAGTATCAAATATTTGTTTTAAAAATTCATACCTTCATAATGATAACATAAAAAGAAGTAATGTACAAATCAATAAAAGCTTAGTCTAATGGAAATACAGAATGCCAACATATAAATGTAGAGGGGATAATAGAATTATATCATCACTAAAAATGATTCAGGCAACTTATCAATGAATTATAAAACTATTATGTGAAAATTTTACTGGGGAATGTGTATTTATACAATATCAAATTATCTCCCCAGAGATCACTTGTTTATTGTGAAGACAGAAAAAGGGTCCTTTTGAATGGAGATTCTTTTGAGACACCAATAATACCAAGGGACCAAAATTGGCAAGTGATCAATAATAATGAAGAATTATTTCATATTCATCATGAGTGTACAAATTGCCAAAGACACAGCATCACTGAAGATTCTGTCCCAAAATGCAAACTTCAATATAATAGCAATGAACTCAACAGATAAAACTCCAAATGATAGGTATGGTAGATTGAGTTATATACCCATCCCCCACACACCCCCAACGCTCTTAATCTTATTACTATTCTGGTGGGTGTGAATCTATTGTAAATAGGACGTTTTGAGCATATTATTTTTAATTATGGTGTGGCCAACTGAATCACGATGGCTATGAATCTTATTACTGAAGTTCTTATAAAGAGAAAGCTATGGGGAGGAACTAGAAGCCAAAGTCAACAACAAAGCCAGAAGAAAAAAGAGAGAACATCACCATGTGATGGAAAATCCAAGGAACCCAAAGTTTGCCTGCCAGTCAGAACACTACTGAGCCCAGGAGGAAGCAAACTTTCTAGCCTCTGAATCCATGCTTCAATAATTCCTGTTGTTTAAGGCAACTCAGTGTGTGGTATTTGTCAGAGCAGGCAGGAAACTGAAGCAACAGACATTCTAAACCAAGGGTTCTTAACCATTTTTTTGTTCCACGGACCCCTTTGCCAGTCAAGTGAAATGAATAATACTGTAATTTATTTATTGCATACATTCATAAATGAAGGAAATGCTAGATTTCAGTTCGGTTCCCGGGGCCTCCTGGTGAAGGCAAGCCCACCCGCACGGCGTGGTTAGCTGACCCAGCGAGCACAAGCAGCAAGAGGGGGATAAATGAATAAATAAAATCTTAAAAAAAAAAAAAAAAAGTCAGAAAATAAAGATAATAAGTTGATTTTTTTCCAATTCAAGATCACAGACCACCTGAAATCTTTCCATGGACCCCTTGGGGGTGTGTGGACCCCTGGTTAAGAACCCCTGTTCTAAATTGTGTGGCCTATTTGCTTTTTCTAGGAAAATGTCATGAAAGAAAAAGAAAGCCTGAGGAACAATTCTAGATCACAGTAGACTAAGGAGATACAGCAAAAGTAAAGAAATACATAATCCAGGATTAGAGTTTAGGTTAGAACAAAATAAAACTTGTAAATGACATTCTGGAGACAATTGCTTTATTTTTAATATGTACATTAGATAATAGTATTGAATAAATGTTAGATATCTTGATTATGATAATACATTATGCTTATTTAAAAGAATATCCTTTTTCTTACAAGATAAAAATTGAAATATTCAGATGTGAAGGGCCATGATGTTGGCAACTTATCTGCAAACAGGTCATAAGTCATCAAAATATAAGCAATAATATATAAATTGAATTCTATGAATTGCCATTCTTTAGGTTAAAAATTGTCAAACACAAACAACTTTAAATTGTTAAAAATTACTGAATTTAGGTAAAAGTTATGTGGGAGTTACTAGTATAAATATTATTACAATACTTCATTATATTTGAAATAAATGTTTTACAGTAAATGTATATGTGTGTGTGTGCATTTATGTATTGCATATCTGACTAGTATCTCATGTATCTCACATTGTTTCTGCTTTGGTCCTTAAAAGGATCATTCCTTACCTGTTCTTGAAATGGCATCCAGCTTCCTTTCTCTGATTTTACTCTCAGTTTTGAATAGTCAACTCTCAATAAATCCCACAGATATTTTTTCAAAATAGAAAGATATTAAGTATTTGTCAAAAATGTCTGTCATTATCACTACCAAATTAATAATTTATCGTAAGACATGCTTAACTTAAGAAATCTATTATTTGTAGAAAGTAAAACAAAACAAAATAAAACCACATTTTTTTCAGCTAAACAAAATCTGAGTATTAGCTCTACCACATACAGACTTGGAAAGTTACTTAAATTCTCTGATTCCTCAACTGGAAATTGGGCCTCTTATATCTGATTTATAGTATTAATGTGCTAAACTAAATAATGTATGAAAACTGTTTTTCACTTCATACATCTAAACCTAGTGATTTAGAAATTATATGTGATTTATCACCTAATGGGCATGTGTTACCTAGTAAAGAGGAATCATAATTGGGGTTCAAATACAGGAACAATGATAATACATTATATAACATTTAAACTAATTCCATGAGTTTAGAAAAAAAGAGCAAGTTAGAGTGTGAGTGAAAGTCAAAGCAAGTGAGAGAAGAAGGAGCAAACAAGGAAAAATTATAGCTCAAAGAGTTTGGCTGATTCAGTGAAACATTCCCCTGGATGCACTTATGCCCACAGGTGAGCCTGAAATGGGAGTCCTCAATCATGCCCAATCACCACATGCCTCTCTTAGGGGACCAGCTGACATGGTCAAGGCAATTCTACCTTGAAAGGTGTGTATTTTGGTGCTATGTGGGCCATAAATGCAAGCCACTACTAAATCAGGTGTTTCTCTAAAGAAACAATGATCTTCCCTACCCTGGAAAAAATGTTATGATAGTTTGGTATTTAGGGTGCCACCATTGCCACTTTGAGAGATTATCAAGGGTAATATTCAGTATTTCTATTGTGTAAATCTTAATTTTGCATGTCTGTCTACTGTAGGAAAAAAAAAAAACTTCAATAGACCATAAAGGGGGAGTTCAATATTGAATCATGAAAGAGAAATTAAGAAATGAAATTGATAGTGCTTCCCCCAGAGATTTATATTTATTGGTTCCATGTTTTGGTATCCCTAGGAATCAAATTTATAGTGAAGAAGTCCATATGAAATTATGTAAAAGTAGTATGAATCTAATATCCAGAGAATAATTTCATTTTGGTGGTGTTAGAAATAAATATGAAGGAAAAACACTTTTCAAATGTTCTGAGGTCTCTCTGACAGAAGTAAATTATTAAGACACAAAGTAGAAAAAACAGAGTCACTATATCTAACTGCAAAGGTGGGTGAAAGGACAGAAAATGAGTACACATACTGCCTTGGCTCGCCCTCTCCCACACTGCCCTCTGCTCCCCGTGCCTCTTGGTTTCCAGTGCTTCGGGAACAGGTAGAGCCAAGAGAAATATAAGCAGAATTAATCTTTACCTTTGAACAGCATCTGGTCTGAGCAGCCTTGGTCATGAGCCAGATTATTGTAAGTGTAATATGGAGAGTGGGTGCAACACAGAAAGGTGTGGCAATGTAGACACTGATATTAAGAAGGTTTCTTTCCTAACTTAAAACAGAGGATTGGAATGGTGCAAGCATTGCAGTGTGTCTGATTCCTCACAACGACCTACCCCTTTGACCTACCATAGAGATTTCAAATCACATATAATGGATACAAGAAATGCCACAAAAAGATCCAACTTCTAAGTAAAGTCCTTTCAGATATTACAAAGGAATTATGTTCTAAAACTCATGCTAGTCTTCTTTGCCAGCTAGTTCAGATGGTTAGAGCATGGTGCTAATAAACTCATGCAATGATAAAGCACTGTTTTAATAAAATAGTTTTCCCAGATAGTATGCCTTGCTGTTTGATGTTACAAACAGATGCATTATTTCCAATGTAATATTTTCTCTTGGCTGAGTTTAGCAGTAGAATTTCATGACTCTTCTTCAGGTAACTGAGGATCATGCCAATGTGAAAATATGGGATCACTCACTGACAGGGCCCAGCACAGCCCCACTGTGATTTCAGAAATAGCAGAATACCATGGTTTCTCAGCCTCCCAGAAAACTAATCAATCTTCTAGCAATGTTAGAATAAAAAAGAAAGAATAATATTTGTAAAATATTGAAACATTTTATTAAACAATAGTCACATTATCTTTCAGATTTGATATACAAAAATATTATGGCATTTAAATTTTTCCCTTGATTTAATAAACTATTCATATTAGAAGTTTTTGATATGATAAAAAGGTCATTTTTGCTAATTGAGCTAAGATACTATAGTAGCTAAAAAAATTCCATGCCAAAAAGATTAATGAAATTGCTCTTGAAAAAGTGCATTTTATGTCAAATTTCACATTGCAGTGGAGTCTCACTATGAAATTGGCCTCATGGTCCAGGACAGACAATACTATAATTATGTTCTTCTGTTGATTTCAATAATATGATAGCTTGAATTGACATTCAGGTGAATCTGCTTTGTATTGAATTCAGCCCCAGGAAAGCTTCCTCTATTGAAACTTGGACACACTTTTGTTTCATCGACAGTGGAAGTCTTCTCTTTGTGTGTGTGTGTATGTGTGTATGTGTTTGTTTTCTTTAAATATATGTGTTAAAGGAGTAAGAGAGAATGAAAAGAGAAAATGGTAAATAGGAGCTTGAGGGAGAAACTCTCAGGTTATGACCATCTGTGACTGACTAATCAAAATATTCTGGAATATGGAGAAGGAAGATTTCATTATTGTTCAAACTGTTGACAAAATAAATATTACCCATGTGTAAGAGGGAAACAAAAGGTAAGGCATTAAAGAGAGTTGAATTTGTTTTTTATTACTTACTCCTAATAACTTCACAGAACATATTTTTTGGAAGGGTATGCAAGACCAAGATTTAGAAACTACTCCATTGCAAATCACTACCAAAGTGAAGGGATGAAACCGGTCTGTTGACTATTTGCCTTTGATTTGTAATATGAATGAGAAGGGTAAAAAAATTTTAATGAAAATATTTTATGCAGTAATTATAACTAGACTATTTTACATGGGATTAGCAAAGCCCCTAAAACAAACAATTATAGTAACAGTACCAGCAAACTAAATATTTTTATCTCTGTTTTGCTTTCTGTAACTTAAACACTGGATGTATTTTAGTAGATCAAGATAAATTTGGATCATGATGCTAATGTGGACTATTACACATCACCAAATTATAAAATTAGTAGTATTTTTAGCACTCAAAATCATTCTACCTAATACACTCTCATATCACCAGGTAGTAACATCTCCTTAGACTTAGAGCGTCTCTGCCCTTGATGATGTATTTCTGCTTGTTAATATAAGTTTCAGAGCTCCCTGGGGGTTTATGCGAAAATTCATTTATCTCTGCCCCACCAGTGCCTTTCAAAAGCATTGCATTTTGCATAAGTGAGTTTCCCAAAATGACATAGAACCCATGTTGGATCACAACTGAAAACAAGCCAATGTGCGGCTTAAATTTCAATGACATTTCATTAATATTAATACTATGGATAATGAACCCAGTATTCTCTGAACAGTATGAAATTATTTATTCCCACTGTGCTGTGTTTTTATAGTGCTCAATTCAATAATAAAAGATTTTTCCTAGGAAGCTTAATAATATTAGAGAGAAGCAATTATACTATAGAAAATCTTAACTTTTAAACTGATAAAATAAATTCATTAAAATATATTAACTGTATCATTTAATCAATTTTATTAATTAAGAAACCACAGACATGGAATTTAAAAACAGCTCTAATAAATATATTTTGTTTTATAAGTGTTGACTTTCACATACCTATCAAATTCAGGTAGCTTCCACCACTACCACTGCCACCACTATAAATCATTATCATTATCATTGTCATTGTTGCATTAGTATTGTCATCATCATCATTGTTAATCACAAATTGCATTCTGATCAGCCTATTGTGTTAGTGACTTTAACATTTAAATTAATTATTTTATCATGTTTCCTTTTCTTGAAAAAAAATGAGGATTAGAATATAATGTACCATTTCTCCAAAGCACATCACAGAATTATTTTCAATAGTGAATTTATTCATTCTTATATTAGTCACAATCCCCCCATTGAGTTCCCTCCTTTTCCTTTTCAAAATAGGCATTGTCTGTCTAAGCCAAACTCAGCACATAAATGCACTACCTCTCCCTAACCCCCAACATGGGACATGACTCCTAGGGATGAGCCTCCCTGGCACTGAGGGATTATTAGCAAGCACCGACTAGCTATGAATCTGGAAAAAGATGTTGACCAAAAGGGTGAAATATTAAATACAAATGAGTTTTGATGGCTAAGAGATTTCAAAGTGAGTCACAAGGTCACTACAGAGGTTATGCTTATGTATGTCTCAGAGGATCTCATTGATGGACACAATAAACAGTGCCACAAACAGCGGGGCTCCTGAGGGCTCTAGAGTGTTCAAACACAATTAAGTTACCCTGTCAATGGGCCTTACTTTGTAATATATGCTACCCAATGTAACAGAGTTAGGCTCATTTATAATTTCCCTACACATGGCCCTTCTGCCTCTTTTATTTGAACCTATAATTAGCATATACTTGTTAAATATATATCTCAGAGAATTAAATCTTCAGTCTGTTCATATACTGGTTGAGCCCTGAACCTCAGCACAGTTGCAATACCTACTCACCAGTTCATTGAATTCATCCAGGACGACTAACAAAAAGCTGATGATGGACAATGCCCATTCCAGGAAGCAGAAAGTGCCTGCAACTGCAAGCAATATAGTTCTATCCATCTGCCCCCTGGGATCTAAGCTCCCTCTCAATCAGAGGCAAGTTGAGCATCACCATCCCCAAATCCTCAAGATTGAGGAATGAACAAACATAAGGGGGGAAAGCAACTATGGACTAAGGTAGACTTATTATTATTCTAGCATGGAAGAACTTGTATCATTTATATAAAGGCAGTGGCCACCAGAGGTTCTGAGGGAAGGGAGAGGGAAGAATAGGTGCAACATGAGGGCATTTTGGGGACATTGGAATTGTCCTGCATGATATTGCAATGATGGATACAGGCCATTATACATTTTGTTAACAACTATAAAATTATGCAGGGCAAAGTTGAAACTATTATGTGAACTGTAGTCCTTAGTTAGTAGCAATACTTCATTAAGTGTTTATCAATTGTAACAAATGTAACATACTAATGAAAGATGGTGTTAATGGGGGAAAGTGTGGGAGGGTGAAGGGGTATGTTATATGGGAATCCCCTGTATTTTTTATGTAATATTTACATAATCTAAAGTTTCTTTAAAAATAAAAAAATATTTTAAAAAATAGGCATTGAATGAAAAATGATGATTTTTTTTGTGTGTGGAGCTTATTTGACATGAATAACATGGTGATAAAGAGTTTCATTTTTTCCCCTCTTTATAATATGTAGTTTAAATACTTAGTATTTGAAATTATTCATTGTTTTCACTATTTCAAAAGAAAAAATGGTTATTCTGTTTTAATATTGAAAGTATGTTCTAGATTCTAGACTCAAGAACAACATCCTTACTTCAATCTCAAACCCTCAAAATGCCTATTAGATGTTCATTATGTTCAAACACAGCTAAAGTTTTAACATATTTCTCCATCCTTGTATCTTGGGTATACCTGGTAAGCTGAGATCTATAGATGTCTAAATAGAAGGATAAATTGACAGATTTTTTAAGCTTTAGTTTAAGCATGATCTTTATTCCCAGAACTCCATGTACTTAACCTGCTGTGAAAATATATTTGCTCCACCTTAATCTCCATTTAGCACCTCACACAATGTGACAGTTTCAGATGATGATGTTGGGATGATAAGGTCCAAGGGGAATATCACATTCAGGCACATCTCACAGCTCACTTCCCTTTGTCATTTAAATTACAGTGTCAAACACTTCCTGCTGTATAACACTCAAATTTGTGTCATAAATAGTAAAAGGTGAAACCTTTTCTTACACTAAAGTTCATTTTGTTCCAAGTGTCAGAAAAAGAATTTCAGGGGGAATTATTATCACCTTTATTTTCACCCAAAGAAGCTGCATTAAACAAAAATGGCAAACTCTGCAAGGTGTACACATATCTCATTATACTATTAAACATTAGCCAGTTTCAGTGTTTGAAGTTTAGCTACAGTTCAGCGAATTCCTCTCATGGTGTTGTCTGTTAGTCTGAAGATCCACAGTGGCAAAATCACTCTAGGGTATGAAAATTACATTTATGAGAAGGGAGGATTAATGGCTTTGTGAGCCCAAGTTTATTTGCTGAATGGTCACTTTTTTATTTGTTGACAGAGCATTGATGTTTCTCTTTTTCATCACTGAGTGCCTGACTTTACATATTTATTTCAAATTGTCTTTTTTCCTCATTGTCCAGACCTGACCAAACTGACCAATTATTTTCAGCTTTTCCCTGTGGCTCCAGATAAATAAGTCTTACAAATCCTCTCAGAAGCCCTGGTTCTTTCTTTTCTGCTCTTTACAGTGTTTATATTTATTCTTGCTTCCAGATATCTCATACCTGGATTTCTGAAAAAACTTCCCATGAACTACAACTTCAAATATGATCAAATGGCTGGAATTTGTTTCAAAATAACCTGGGAGTGGTTAGATGGGTAGAACTGAATCAAAATTGGCAATGATTTGATGATTATTAAAGCTTGCTGAAAGTCACATGGGAATTTGTTATACTGTTCTCTCTTCTTTTGAGTATAGTTTTACTTTTTTCAGTTAAAAAGTTTAAACATTATGATCAGAGCTCAATATTAATTTTAGTTAATGTGTTTGTTAGCATACATAAAAACATCTCAGAATGACTACTATTTTCCATTCTACGGATTTTATTTTGTTTATTATTTAAATGTGTTTTTGATAGCGATATTTTTTTTTCTTTTTGCCATGGGCTAAAGGCCTTTGGAGGTAGCAAAATAAGGTAAAATAAATGCCTTTTTGGAGCACAGCTGACTGTGTTAAGATCCCAGTTTTACAGCTTACAAAATGTGAGATTTGTACATATTCTTTTATATTTCACTATCTTGTTTTCTTCACATTAAAATAAAATGAGATGAATAAAAGAAATCTTATCTTAAAGTGAGTTAGAAAACTAAAGGTGTGTAACAAATTTAGGCAGTTCCTGTCACACTCCAAACACTCAACACATATTAACTATTACTACAGTTAATTCTCCAGCACAGAGTTTGTGACATGTTTTATATACTGCCCATCTAATGACAATTTATCTGTGGTCTTTCCCTTCTGTTTTACTAATGGGGATACAGATAGGTTAAAACAAAATTGGAGATATTACCAATTTAATTTTTTAAAAGAATGCTATGTTTTTAGGAAATTGAAAGACTGATAAATGATCTCTTTACTTGTAGAAAACTTAAAAGTTTATGAATTAGTGAAGATGGCAACAGAGTAGGGAGCTCTAAGATTCTCCTCATCGCACAGGGCAGCTAGTAATGAGTCAGAATCTGTCTGGATCAACTCTTTGGGGACTCCCAGAAGCCAGATCCCAGGGGCTGGGAGCTGTGCAACAGCTTCATTTCAGCCAGGCTGACAGCCTCAGTCTCAACCATGTTCCCATCAGGGGCTAAGTCTTCTAAGAATTAAAGGCACAGCAACACCTTAGGGCAGAAGGGCACAGCTGAAAGAAGAATGCTATCTCTTAGGTACATTAGGAAAGCAAAGATTTGGGGAGACATCAAAGAGAAGGTTGGTGTCCTTTAGGGTCTCCTCCCCAGAGCACATTGGAATTGAACCACACCCCCTTCATATATCCTTGGGCCTGTTTTGGATGGGAAATCTAATCTAGGAAAGATATCCCCAATGGGACACTCCTACCAAAATTAGTCCTCCAGGTAATAGCAGCTAGAGAAAGAGAAAGGGGTTTTTAAAATACAGAGAAGAAAATCAAAACCAAACAGAACAAATTAACATTCCTAGAGGAACAAGGGAAAAGAAGCTTTCTCCTGGGCATGAAATAAGTGCACAAATAGTGCAATCTCAAAATTGTACCATATATTCAGGGTAAGAATCAGATGAATAAGAGCTGAAAAAATATGATTTGTTAAGCACAAGCTATTATCAAGGTTCAAAATAAGCCCAACCAAGTGTCAAGAAAGACCTTCACCAAAAAGTTAATCAATAAGAAAGCCATAGGCTAAAGAGAGAAAATGAGCACAGAATATACACACTAAAAAAAAATCAGATGTTCAGACACCAGCAAAAAAATTACAAGCCATGCTAAAAAACAGGAATATATGGACCAGTCAAGGAAACAAATTAAACCTCCAGATAAATACAAAGTTTGTGACAACTAATCACAGCAGTCCAAAAAATTACTGTTAATAAATTCAATGAGATGTCTAAAGAAATTAAGGATATTTGACACTGGATGAACACAAAGTGGAATAGGAAAGCTTGAAAAGAAATATAACAGATCTTATGGAAATGAAAGTCATGGTGGATGAGATAAAAAATGCATTAGAGGCATTTAACAGCAGATTTGAAATGGAAGAAAGATGGATAAGCAAATAAAAGGACAGAGCACCTGAACTTAGAAAGATAGGAAAACACAGAGAAAAGAAGGGGAAAATTTGAACAAGGTCTCAGGGAATTGAATGACAGTGTGAAAAACACAAACATATGTGCTATGGGTTTACTGGAAGGAGAAGAGAGCAGAAAATAGTGAGAAAGAATATTTGAGGAAATAATGCCTGAAAATTTCCCAATTCTTATGAAAGACATAAATATCAATATCTAAGTAGGACAACATACTTCAAATAGAATAAATGATAATCAAATTATTTGAAAGAATCAAGAGAGCAATCCATCACATACAAGGGACACTCAATAAGGTTAAGTGCCAACTTCTCATCAGAAACCATGGAAGAAGGAGGCACTGGTATATATTTAAGGCAATGAAAGAAAAATAAAATTCTTCCAGACAAGAATTCTTTATCTGGCAAAACTATGTTTCAAAAATGAGGGTGAGTTTAAAGTTTTCACAGATAAATAGAACCTGAGGGAGTTTGTGACTAAAGAGATCAGACTTACAAAAAACACTACAGGGAGTGCTACAGCCTGATAGGAAAAGACAGGAAAGAGAGTCTTGGAGAAGGATGTAGAAATGAAGATTAGTAAGAGTAACTAAAAGGGTAAAAAGCAGACAATAGTAGGATATGACAATGGAAAGCCAAAAGAGAAAATGAATGAAGTAAGTAATTCCTTTACAGTAATAACATTGAATGACAATGGGTTGAATTCCCCAATCAAAAGACACAGACTAGCAGAATGAATAAAAAATATCAGCCATCTATATGCTATCTAAAAGAGACTACACATATATGCATATATATTTATATATCATTTTGTAAATGTTTGTATGTATTGTGAGAATTTTGATTTTTACCCATAATAAAAAAATAAAAAAAATAAAAAATAAAAAATAAATAAAAAAAAAATAAAAGAGACTAACCTTATGTACAAGGACACAAGTAGGCTGAAAGAAAAAGGTTGAAAAAAGGTAAAAGATATTCTATGCAAATGGTAACTAAAAATATGAAGTAGCCACACTAATATAGACAAAATAGGTTTTAAATGTAAAACTGAAAAGAGATAAAGACGGACATTATATATTAATAAAAGGGGCAATTCACCAAGAATAAATAATAATAATAAATACTTATGCACCTAACCAAGGTGACCCAAACTATGTGAGACACACACAGGCAAAACCGAAGGGAAAAATGGATGTCACTACAATAATAGTGGGAGACTTCAATACACCACTCTCATTATTGCATAGAACATTTGGGCAAAAACTCAATAAGGAAACATAAAGTTTGAATGATATCATAAATGTACTAGAAGTTCAATATATAGTACATTGAACCCCCAAAGAGCAGGCTTTATGTTCTTCTCAAATGCTTATGGATCTTTCTCCAGGATAGACAGATAGGTCTCAATGAATGCAAAAAGATTAAAATGATACAAAACACTTTCTTTGATCATAATGGAAAGAAGCTGGAAATTGATAAATTGCAGAGAAAGAGAAAATTCACAAATATATGGAAGTTAAACAGCACACTCTAAAACAATCAATGTGTCGAAGTAGAACTTGCAAGATAAACCAGTAAATATATCAAGATGAATGAAAATGAGTACACAATATATCAAAACTTATGGAATATAGTGAAGGCAATGCTGAGAGGGAAATTTATTGCCATAAATGCTTACATTAAAAAAGGAAAAAAAAAAAAAAAAGCTACAATTGAAGACCCAACTGCACACCTGAAGGAACTAGAGAATGAATAGCAAACTAAGCCTAAAGCAAGCAGAAGGAAAGAAATAGCAAAGATTAGAGCTGAAATCAAAGAAATTGAGAACAGAAAAATAATAGAAACAACAAAACAAAAAGTTGGTTATTTAACAAGATCAACAAAATTGACAAACCCTTAACCAGGCTGACAAAGAAAAAAAAAGAGAAAAAAAATGCAACAAAATGAAATTAGTAAAGAGGGGGGGGGCATTACTGTTGACCCCAAAGGAATAAAAGAGATAAGAAGATATTTTGAAAAACTGAATGCCAAAAAATGAAACAATGTAGATGAAATGGAAAAATTCCTAGAAACACATGAACAACCCACACTGACCGTAATAGAAATAGAAGACTTCCACAAACCAACCACAAGTAAAGAGATTGAAACAGTCATCAAAAACCTCCCCAAAATGAAAAGCCTAGAACTATATTACTCCACAGGTGAATTCTACCAATCAGTCAAAGAGCTTGCTCAAACTCTTAAAAAAACTTGCTCAAACTCTTAAAAAACTTGCTCAAACTCTTTAAAAAAATTAAACAGGAGGGAATGCTACCAAACTCATTCTATGAAGCACGCATCACCCTAATATAAAAGCCAGATAAAGATACAACGAAAAAAGAAAATGACAGACCAATAATGAATACAGATGCAAAAATCCTCAGCAAAATACTTGCTAGTCAAAACCAATAGCATATTAAAAGAATTATACATCATTATCAAGTGGATTTTATCTTAGGTAGGCAAGTGTGATACAACACAAGAAAATCAATCAGTGTAATACATCACATTAATTTGAAGAAGAAAAATCACATGATCATTTCAATAGATGCAGAAAAGGCATTTGACAAAACCCAGTATTTTATTGTTTCTTTGTTTTTTTTAGTTGCTGCTATTTTGTTTCTCATTTGTTGTGTTCCCCCTTTCTTTGTTTCCCCTTTTCTTTTTCTTTAACCAATTTTTCTAACTATGTTATTTCTTTTTTTTTTTCCCTTAATTTGTCTATCTTCTGTTTTCTGTTGTTTTTCTCTCATTCCATCTCTTTTTGCTTGGTCTTAAATTTTTTGTTGTTTTTATTTCTCTTTTTTTTTCTCTTTCCTTTTTTACTTTTTCTTTCTTTTTTTTTTTTCTTTTCCTCTCTTCTCATCCTTCTGGCCTTTTAATTAATTCTATATATTTTACTCTATTTTGTTTCTCATTTTGTTTTTTCTATTCCACTTTTTTATTCTTATTCCTCTGTACTTTTTATGACTTTTTACACAAGTTACTTAATTATTTTCTTAGGTCTTATACGGTTCCTCTTCTACCTTTTTTTATCATTACTCTTATTCTTTCCCCCTTCTTATCTCCATCATTTTCTCTAGTCCTAATTCTTTTTTTTTTCCAAAGGAAAATAGACAACAGCAAGGAAATAGAACAAAAGGAATGAAGTGTCAAAGTCAAACCTTACAACACACACAAAAACAATAACAAAATAAACCTTAGAGTAAAAAGAGAAGCTAAACAAACGAATAAACTCATCAAGACAAACAGATGCCTTGAACCAACAAAAAACTACAAGTCATGCAAATATTCTCGCTGTCCTGATTTTGTGATAATCAGGGTAGGCTAAACATTCACTATATTAGAAACCATGCATGTGTCCCCAGAACTAGTTTTTCCCTAGGTCTGGTTTTCAGAATGCTGGTGATAAACTCAGCCTGATTTATTATATGACCATCCTGTATGGGAAAAGACTGTAACTTTGGGTAACTTTGTTCAACCTTAAGAGATATAGCTGGGGACAGATGTGGCTTGGGTGGTTGGGCATCCGTTTCCCATGTAGAGGGACCTGGGTTCAACCCCTAGGACCTCCCAGTAAATATGGAAAAAAGAAAAATATAGAAGGTGCATGGGCCACCAGGCCCCGTGCGTGGGTGCACCACCAGGCCCTACAAGTGGGTGAGCCACGAGGCCCTGTTCATGGGTAAGCTGTCAGGCCCCATGCATGGGTGTGCCATCGAGCCCCACGAGTGGGTGAGCCATTAGGTCCCATCCGCTAGTGAGATGCCAGGCCCCGTGCATGGGTGCGCTGCCAGGCCCCGCAATCCACGCAGCAAGCTGATGACATAACAGGAGAGTGACACAAGGGAGAGGCAAGACAAGATGTACCAAAAAAACGAGAATTAAGGTGGCGCAGACAGTAGGATGCCTCTCTCCCACATCAGAGATTCCGAGGATCAAATCCCAGTGAGGACAGGAGGAGAAGGATGAGAAGAAAGGGCAGGAAATGGACACAGTGGGCTGCCCAGTGAATGGATAGAGAAACAGTAAAAATGGGGGAGGCGGGTAAAAAAAGATCAAAGTAAATAAATAAATAAATAAATAAATAAATAAATAAATAAATCCTTTAAAAAAATGTATAGGGTAGGAAGATAAGGACTATAATTAGTAGTAATATTTTGATGATGCTCTTTCATGATTTGTTAACAAATGTTTCACATCAATGTGGGGTGTTTGTGAGGGGGTGATGTGTGAGAGCCCTGTATGATGTTATGCATGTTTGTTTTGTAAGATCACAATGTTTACTGAACACTTATAGTTTATGTATGTTTATGTATGAATGATATACTTCAATAAATTGTTTTTTTAAAAAATTACAAGTCATATTAAGAAACAGGAAAACATGGTCCAGTATAATGAACAAACCAAAAAACAGGAGGAGATGCAGAACATGGAACAACTAATCAGAGATGTCCAAAAAAATATCATGAATCAACTTGATGGAATGAAGGAAGAGATTAAGGATATTAAGAAGACACTGGGAGAACATGCCAAAGAAATTGCAAACATACGTAAAAAGATAATGGACCTAATGGTGATATATATCCCAATGCAAGAATTCAAATATACACTTGAAGTTCATAAAAGCAGATTTGAAGAGGCAGAGGAAGGAATTAGCAATATGGAAGACAGTACATCTGAAATCAGACAGATAGTAGAACAGATAGATAAAAAGATAGAAAAAAAATCTGGCCGGGACTTAGGAATTTGAATGACAACTCAAAATGTACAAACATATGCATTATAGGCATCCCAGAGAGAGAATACAAGGGAAAAGGGGCAGAAGCAGTGTTCAAGGAAATAAAACTTGAAAATATCCCAACTCTATTGAGGGGCATGGATGTATAAGTCCAGGAAGTGCAGCACACCCCAAACAGTAGACATCCTAACAGGCCTACTCCAAGACATAAACTTGTCAAATTGTCCAATGCTTAGGACAAATAAAGAATACTGAAAAC
Source organism: Tolypeutes matacus (assembly GCA_026826555.1). NCBI lineage: Eukaryota > Metazoa > Chordata > Mammalia > Cingulata > Chlamyphoridae > Tolypeutes > Tolypeutes matacus. The sequence goes on from JAKSZT010054334.1 coordinate 137,489, forward strand.
AGCAAGAGAAAAGAGGTCCATCACACACAAGGCAATCTCAATAAGATTAAGAGCTGATTTCTCATCTGAAGCCATGGAGGCAAGAAGGCAGTGGTATGACATAGTAAAGGCACTAAAAGAAAAACTTCCAGCCAATAATTCTCTGTCCAGCATAGCTGGCATTCAAAAATGAGGAAGAGTTCAAAATATTTACAGATGAACAGAAATTAAGAGAGTTTGTCAATAAGAAATCTGGCCTTCAAAAAATACTAAAGGGAGGGCTGCAGGTTGAAAGGAAAAACAGGAGAGAAAATTGAGGAGAATGTAGGAATAACTAAAAAGATAAAAAGAGAAATAAAACCAACATATGACATACATAAACCTAAAGATAATATGGCTGATTAAGTTATTAATTTACAGCAATGACATTAAATGTTAATGGATTAAACTCTCCAATCAAAAGACACAGATTGGCAGAATGGATAAGGAAATATGACCCATCTATATGCTGTCTGCAAAAAACTCACCTTAGAAAAGGGGATGCAAGGAGGCTGAAAGTGAATGGTTGGAAAATAATTTTACATGCAAAAAATAAACAGAAAAGAGCAGGAGTAGCTATACTACTATCAGACAAAATAGATTTTAAAGGCAAAACTATGTAAGAGACAAAGAAAGCTACTATATAATAATAAAAGGGATAATCTATCAAGAAGAAAGATAAATCATAAATATTTATGCATTAACCAGGATGCCTCAAAATACATGAGGCAAACACTGGAAAAATTAAGTGGAGAAATAGATGCCTCTACAATCATAGTGGGGTAGTTTAATACATCATTATCACCATTAAACAGAACATCTCAACAGAGAATCAATAAAGAAACAGAGACCTTGAATAATACATTAGAGGATGTGGACCTAATAGACATTTACAGAACATTACACCAAAATACAGTGAGATATACGTTCTTCCAAAGGGTACCTGGATTATTCTCCAGGATCGACTGCATGCTAGGCCACAGAACAAAGAATTCAGAAAAATTGAAATTATACAAAATAATTTCTCTGACCACAATGGAATGAAATTGGAAACCAATGAAGGGTAGAGAAGCAGATTAAGCACAAAGATATGGAAATCAAACAACACACTCTTAGACAACCAGTGGGTCAAGGAGGAAATTGCAAAAGAAACCAGTAACTACCTTGAAACAAATGAAAATGATAACACAACATATCAAAACTTATGGGAGGCAGTAAAAGCTGTACTGAGAGGGAAATTAAGAGCCATAAATTCCTATATTAAAAAAGAAGATAGGGCTAAAATCAAAGATCTAACTGCACAACTTGAGGAACTAGAAAAAGAACAACAAAATAACCCCAAAGGAAGTAGAAAGAAGTAAAGAACAAAGATTAGAACAGAGCTAAAAGAAACTGAAAATAAGAAAACACAGGAAAAAATAAACAAAACCAAAAGCTGGTTCTTGAGATTTTAAAAAAATGACAAACCCTTAGTTAGACTAACAAAGAAAAAAAAGAGAGACAATGCAAATGAGGAAGGGAATATCATCACTGATATTATTTATTATTATAAAGAGTATAATAAGACAAAACTTTGAAAAATGGTATCCAACAAGAAGGAGAGTTTAGGGGAAATGGACAAATTCCTAGAAACAGCAGCCTACATTGATGAAAGAAGAAATTGATGAACACAACACCCCAATTACAAGTAAAGAGATAGACTCAGTCATCAAAAACCTTCCAACAATGAAGTGCACAGCATCAGATGGCTTCACAGGTGAATTCTACCAAACATTCCAGAAAAAAACTAACAGAAATCCTGCATGAACTTTTCCAAAATATAGTAGTGGAAGGAACATTGCCTAACTCATTCTATGATGCCAAAATCACTCTAAAACCAAAGCCAAACAAAGATGCTACAAGAAAGAAAAACTATAGACCATTCTCTCTAATGAAACTAGATGCTAAAATCCTCAACAACATACTTGCTAATCATATTTGACAACACATCAAATGAATTATATACCATGACCAAGTGGATTTCATCCTTGGTATGCAAGGATGGTTCAACATGAGAAAATAAATCAATGTAATACACCACATAAACAGATCAAAAGAAAAAAATCACATGATCTTCTCTATAGATGCAGAAAAAGAATTCGACAAATACAGCACCATTTCCTGATAAAAAACACTTCAAAAGGTAGGAATAGAAGGAAACTTCCTCATCATGCTAAAGGGTATATATGAAAAACCCACAGCGAACATTATGCTCAATGGTGAAAATCTAAAATCTTTCCCTTTAAGATCTGGAACAATAAAAGGATGCCCACTGTCACCAATCTTATGTAACATTATGTTAGAAGTACTTGCTTGAGTACTTAGGCAAGAAAAAGATATAAAATTCATCCAAATTGGAAAGGAATTTTGCAGATGATATTATCCTATACTTCAGAAGCACTGAGAAATCTACAACAAAGCTTCTAGAGCTTACAAATGAGTTCAGTAAAAGTGACAGGTTATAAGATCAATACGCAAAAATAAGTAGTATTTCTGTACACAAATAATGAGCAATCTGAGGAAGAAATCAAGAAAAAGTCCCACTTACAATACCAACTAAAAGAATCAAATACCTAGGAATAAATTTAATTAAAGATGTAAAAAACTTGTACGCAGAAAACTACACAACACTGTTAAAGGAAATCAAAGAAGATCTAAACAAATGCAATAATATTCCCAGTTCATGGATGGGAATACTAAAACATCTGTAAAGTGTCTATCTTACCCAAAGTGATTTACAGATTGTACGCAATCCCAATAAAAATTACCACAGCATTTTTTTTTTTACTGAATTGGAAAAGCTAACTATGAAATTTATTTGGAAGGGTAAGGGGTCCCAAATAGCCAAAGACATATTGGAAAAGAAAAATGAAATCAGAGGAATCACACTACCTGTCTTTAAAACATATTACAAAGTTACAGTGGTCAAAACTGCATGTTATTGGCACAAGGATATAAATACTGACAAACGGAACTGAATTGAGAGTTCTGATATAGATCCTCACATATACAGCCAACTGATATTTGACAAGGCCACCAAGCCCAGTCAACTGGGAAAGAATGGCCTTTTCAAGAAATGGTGCTTAGAGAGATGGACATCCACATACAAAAGATTGAGAGAGGAACACCATTTCACACCTTATACAAAAATTAACTCACAGTGGATCAAAGATCTAATTATAAGAGCCAAGACCATAAAGATCTTGGAAGATAATGTAGAGAAACATATACAATATCTTGTATTAGGAAATGGTTTCATGAACTTTACACCCAAAGCACAAGCAACAAAAGAAAATATAGATAAATGAGACTGCCTCAAAATTAAAAACTTTTGCACCTAAAGGAGTTTGCCAAGAAAGTGAAAAGGCAGTATACTCAGTGGAAGAAAATATTTGGTAACCATATATCTGATAGGGGCCTAATATCCAGCATATAAAAAGAAATCTTGCACCTCAAAAAATAAAAAGAAAACCAACCCATTTAAAAAATGGGCAAGTGATTTGAATAGACACTTCTCAAAGAAGAAATACAAATGGCTAAAAAGCTAATGGAATGATGCTCAACATCACTAGCTATTTGGAAAATGAAAATCAAAGCTACAATTAGATATCATCTTATACCCATTAGACTGGCAGCTTTTTTTTTTTTGGAAAAAAAAAAAGAGGACTACAAGTGTAAGACAGGATGTCGGGGAATGGGAGCCCTTATCCACTGCTGGTGGGAAGGCAGAATGGATCAGCCATTGTAGAAGACAGTCTGGTGGTTCCTCAGGAAGCTGGCTATAAAACTGTCATGTGATTCAGCAATCCCACTACTAGGTATATACCCAGAAGAATTGAAAGCAGGGACACAAACAGATATATGCAGACTGATGTTTATAGCATCATTATTCACTATTGCCAAAAGTTGGAAACAACCCAAATGTCCATCTACAGAAGAACTGATAAGCAAACTCTGACATATACATACAATGGTATATTACTCAGCTGTAAGAAGGAATGCAGTATTAACACATGAAATAACATGGGTGAACCTTGAAGACCACATGTTGAGTGAAGCAAGCCAGGCACTGAAGAACAAATATTACATGACCTAACAGATAAGAATTAATCAAACTGAGGAGACTCACAGTGCTAGAGTTTGGAAGATAGGTTTATAGGAGATAAAAAGGGAGTAGAGGCTTGTGAGTCAATGTCCATATGGGCAAAATCTATGATAAGGAAGAAGTGTGTAGTTGTGCAGTGGATGAGGATGATGGTGGTACAGTAATGCTATTAATTGGGTGGTGCTGGCTTGTGAGGAGGGTAGCATGGGGGGATTGCACTGTCCATGTTACCAGTTGGAGGGTAAGGGGGGGGAGTGGATGAACTCTTGGGATTTGTGGGTATGTGGTTGAAAGTACAATGTTGGGAATGGGTTTTTTTGGCCTAATTCAGCAGGGGAGGGTTACTGGTTTAGGGTGTTAGATGTTGGGGGCATGCAGGAGATGGTGCACCTGGGACAGCTTTTAGGGAATATGTGAGTGTTAATCCTGTCATACTGGGTAGTATCAGTGGGTGGAGACCCACATAGAAGACGGGAAGATGTTGGACTCCCATCCTGAGTAGTCCTGCTATGTTCTGAAATAGAGGCGTGGGAGTCTCTCAAGTGCATAGGCAGTGCCTAATAGAAGAGGACAGGCAGCATGCCAAGCCCTCAATGTTGTTGCATGAAACTATGAATCTGTTCTTTAAGGAGAGAAGCTTGGTGGTTGCCATGGGTCCTGATGTGAGGAGGAGGGAGGAATAGAACAGATGGAACCTGGGGCATTTTGCAGGCATTGGAATTTTTCTACATGATCTTTCAATGATGAATCTAGGCCATGTTAAATTTTGTCAAAATTTATAAAAGTGTATGTTCCAAAATGTAAACCATAATGTAAATCTTTGACCATGGTTAGTGGCAATGCTTCAATATTTGTACATCAGTTGCAACAAATGTACCATCCACATGTAAAATGTTATTAATAGGGGAAAAGGAAAGAGGGGCAGTGTGTTAGGTATATGGGAAACCCCTGTATTCTCTATGTGACTTTTCTGTAACCTAAAGCTTCTTTGAAGATAAAATAAAATAAAAAAGACACTAGGAGAATAAATTTAAGAAAACGTCAGTATACATACAAAACAACGGATTTTACAGTGTGAAAGACATAATGCCCAATTTTTTTAAAATTTCATTTTTGTATTATTTCTTTTACTATTTCAAATTTTTAATTTTTTCTATTTTATTTGTCATTTTTAAAACTATCATTATTATTTCATTTTCTTATTAAATCTGTTATTTGGTTGGCTTAATTTTTGAAGAAGTTTTTTTATCACAGAAGGGTTCCAAGTGTGGCAGGGGAGGACCATTTTTGTGGGGTGTCAGTGATGGAGTATGCATGGGAGGAGGTTCACCTGAGGCATATTTATAAGGCAAACAAATGAGTTCAAGTATCCATGGGGCATTATCACAGTGGATGGAGATCCACACAATAACCAAAAGAATGTCCAATTCCTATCTTTGGGAGTTCTGCCATGTTTTCTAATGGGACAGCAAGTACCCTCCAAGTACAGGGGCAGTGACTAGTGAAAGAGGATGGACCATTGATGGGCCCTTGATATTGATGAGTGTATTTATGAACCTTTTCTTTTGAAATGGAAACTTAGCCTAGTATTATAGGTTGCCTAAGAGTTACCACCTGAGAGCCTCTTTCTTATTGCTCAAATGTGGCCTCTCTCTAAGCCAAACTCAGCGTATAAATGCTTTACATTCCCCCTGGCATGGGATATAACTCTTGGGGATGATCTTTCCTGGCATGGAGGGAGTACTACCAGGAACCAACTGTCAATGCAACTGGAAAAAGACCTTGACCAAGAGGAGGAAAGGGTAAAGACAAGTGATTTTATATGGCTAAGAGACTTCAAAGTGAGTCAGGAGGTCATTCCAAACATTATACTTATGTACATCTTGGCAGGATCAAATTGACTGCCACAGTAAATATTGCCTCAATCAGCAGGGCTCCTGAGGGCTCTGGAGACATCCAGACACTATATTTGTGTCTGATAGCTTAGGAGTTTGGCACCCTGCCAGTGGATCCTAATTTGGAATTTATGCTTCCCAGTGTAACAAAGTTGGACTCAGTTGTGGTTTCCCTACACATGGCTCTTCTGCTCCTTCTTTTTGAACCTATAGTTAGTACTAGAGTTGATAGATTTATGTCCAAGAGACTTAAATCTTTGGACTTTCCATGATCCAGTTGGGCCCTGAATCTCAACAAAGTTGCAACACCTGCTCTCCAGTTCATTGGACTCACCCAGGACAACTAGCAAGGAAATGATGATGTACAATGACCATCCCAAGGAACAGAGAGAGTCTACAACTGCAAGAAAGGTAATCCCATCCATCTGCCCCATGGGATAGACGCCCCCTCTCAATTAGAGGCAGAGTGGGCATCACCATCCCAGAATCTTCAGGACTGGGGAATGAACAATGGACTAGAGTAGACTTACTGTTATTGTACTATAGACTTATTGTTATTCTAGCAATGGAAGATCTTTTATCATTGATGTGGAGGCAGTGGCCTCCAGAGTTTCTGAGGGGAGGGAGAGGGAAAAATAGATGTAATATGGGGCATTTTCAGGACATTGGAATTGTCCTGAATGATGTTGCAATGACAGATACAGGCCATTATATATTTTGTCATAACCTACGAAATTGTGTGGGAGAGTTTAAACTATAATGTAAACTATAATCTACACTTAGTGGCAATGCTCCAATATGTGCTCATCAATTGTAACTAATGTACCACACTAATGAAGGATGTTGTTAATGTGAGAAATTATGGGAGGTGTGGGGATTGGAGCCTATGGGAATTTCCTACATTTTTTGTAACATTTAGGTAATCTAAGTATCTTTTAAAAATTAAAAAAATGTTTTTTTTTTAAATTGGCCTAGAAGTTGTAGCTAGAGCAATTAAGCAAGGAAAATAAATAAAAGTCACCCAAATAAGAAAGAAAGAAGCAAATCTTTTGCTATTCCTAGATGATATTATCCTATACCTAGAAAATTCTGAAAATTCTACATCAATGCTGCTAGAGCTAATAAACGAGTTCAGGAAAGTGGCAGGATACAAGATTAATATGCAAAAATCAGTAGCATGTCTGTACATTACTAACGACCCACTGAGTAGGAAGTCAGGAAAAAAATTCCAATTCAAATAACAACTAAAACAATCAAATATTTAGGAATAAACTTAACCAAGTGTGTGAAGGACCTGTATTCAGAAAATTACAAAATATTGCTAAAGAAACCAAAGAAGGTCTAAATGGAAGGACATTCTGTGTTCATGGATTGGATGACTAAATATCATTAAGATGACAATACTTCTCAAATTCATTTACAGATCCAATGCAATCCCAATAAAAATCCCAAAAGCCTTTTTTTTGGCAGAAATGGAAAAGCCAATTATCAAATTTATTTGGAAAATTAAGGAGCCCTGAGTAACCAAAACTCTCTTTAAAAAGAATAATGAGGTTGTAGGACTCTCATTTCCCGACCTAAAATCATATTACTTAGCCACAGTGGTAAAAACAGCATGGTACTGGAATAAACATAGACATATTGACCAACAGAACTGAATTAAGAGTTCAGGAATAGAGCCTCACATCTACATTAAAGTGATTTTGGACAAGGCTGTCAAACCCCCAACTTGTTCAGAACAGTCTATTCAATAAATGATGCAAGGAGAACTGGAGAGGATGTAGAGAAATAGAACAGTCCTTCAATGTTAGTGGGAATGTAGAATGGTCAGCCTTTGTGGAAGACAGTTTTTGGTGGTTCCTCAGGAAGCAAAATATAGAATTGCTATATGATCCAGCAATCTTGCTATTAGGAATATATTCAGAAGTACTGAAAGCAAGGGTATGAACTGATATTTGCACACCAATGTTCATAGCACGATTATTCATAATTGCTGAAAGATGGAAATAACCCAAGTGTCCATCAACCAATGAGTGGATGAACAAACTGTGGTGTATATAAATGATGAAATATTATGCAGTTGTAAGAAGAAATGAAGTCATAAAACACATGACAACATGGATGAACCTGGAGGACAGGTTGAACCTGGATGAACCTTGAGTGAAGGAAACCAGAAACAAAAGGACAAATATGGATCAAGCACAAGTGTCCATCAACTGATGAATGGATAAACAAAATGTATATACATACAATGGAATACTATTCAGCTATAAGAAGAAATGAAGCAGGGATGCATATTTCAACATGGATAAACTTTGAGGACATTATATTGAGTTAAATAAGACAGACACACAAAAGAACAAATATTGTATGGTCTCACTAATATGAACTAAAAATACCATGAGTAAATTCATGGAGTGAAAATCTAGAGTATAGGTTACTAGGAGTTAGAATGTGGGTTGAGAAGGGGGAGCCAATGCTTAATGTATGTAGAATTTTTAATAAGTTTGATTGTATAACGGTGGAAATGGATAGAGTTGATGGTAATACATAATAGTGAGTATAAGTGACAATGATAATTTATAAATGTGATTGATACTGAAAGGGGTAGTCTAGGTATATAAATGTCAATGGAATGAAACCTAGAGGATAAATTAGGAACTGTGTAACATAGTGGACTTGCTGGCGAATGAGGATTGTGGTTAGTAGTACAAATATTAGAATATTCTTCTAGGAACTAGAACAGATGCAAATCACTATTACAAGGTGTTAAGAATATGGTGATATTGGGAAAAATACAACTAACATAACTTACAGACTATTGTTATCAGTAATATTGTAATATTCTTTCATCAGTTGCAAAGAAAGCATTATTCAATGCTAAGGGTCAATAATAGGGAGATATAAAGAGATATGGAATTTTTCCTTTTGGAGTAATGAAAACAGTCTAAAATTGACTGAGGTGATAGTACAACTCTGTGATGAAACTGAGTGTACACTTTGGATATACTGTACACGGCATGGGACTGTATAATATGTGAACTCTGTGGTGAATGACAAACTATGGTTAACAGTTCAAATGTGAAAATGGTCTCTCATGAACTATAACAAATGTACAATACATGGTGCAAATAATAGAGTAGTTTATGGAAAAATACACCAAATATAAGCTATGGACTATAGTTAGCAATAATATTTTGATGATGTTATTTCATCATTTGTAACAAATGTTCCACAACAATGCAAGGTGTTGGTGGTGGGGTGATGTATAGGAATCCTGTATGTTATGCATGATTGTTTTATAAGCTCACAACTTCTCTGATAAAACATAAAAATATATGAATTAATACAGAAATTAAATCAAATTTTATAGTATTTTGATGACATTCCATGAGTGATTTTTCTAAGATTAGTTTGACTCAATCTGACTCTTTATTATAAAGTTGGGTTTTACCCTCCAGCTGTAAATGAGATTTCTCTCATGTAATCTCAAACTTGTATGTCAGTGACAGCCACCACTCACTTCACTCTCCCATTCTCTCCCTCTTGCTCTGCTCCAGCTTCTGCATCAGTGTTGCCTGGTCAGGGAGCAGCCTGAGGGGACACATGGCTGCCCAGGGCTGAAGGGACTCCTTATGATGGCAACACTGTCTAAACCAAGGGTGCTATCTCCCAGAACACCTTTCCGAACTGTGGAGGGGCTCAATGATGCTATGCTTTATTTGGAAATGGGAAGAATTCTGTGGGTCAACATGCCCCATCCCTTCAGTAGCATATTTGTCTCATAGTACCCCGAAACAATCCCAAGTAAATGGTATCTCCAGATATTGGAGTTGATCATCTCTCCATTAGGGCTTGATATCAATCTGAGTGGAGGAATAGGATTTAAAGAACACACCATTTGACCTTTTTTGTGTAATTTCATTTTCTTCCAACTTGATAACTCATCACAAGACTTCTCCTCCAGTTAAAAATCAAAGATTCTAATTCCTATTATTTAATGCACAGGGCTACCTGGTGAAGCTACTGCCCATCAATTCTGCTCTTTTTATATTGTATATCTGTGTGTATTATATTTTTCAATAAATTCTTAAGAGTAAGTGTAGCTTCAGATATTAGATAATTTAATAGTGCAATGGAATCAAGCTAGGGAGAGAATATACCTCTTGGAATTCACAGTTCTAATGTTCCTTTTTCAACAGCAACATTTTCCAGCCCTTTCATAATTCCACAATTATGGCATTTCCTCTCCACAAGCCTGTCACATTTTTGGAAATGCAAGAATATCTCTAGTTTTAGGTAGTCTAAATGCAACAAATTTTCAAAACTTTACTCTCCTCTTCATTTTCTATTAATATTAACAATATCTATTATCTCTCTTCACTGGTTGGAGCTAGTCAAAATGTTTTAAATATAATAAATGTGCTCCTCATGAATAATCCAGTCACCTGAAGAATGATAACAAAAATGAATGGAATACAGCTATGGTAGGAAAGTGGGGATACGATAGATAATTATCCTACCTTTATGTTGTTTATTTTAATAAAAATATTAAATTTTTATAGGTTTCTCCATCCTTTCAAAATGGGAATGAGAATGGAAAATTGATTGTAAGGAAAATCAGACAAGACCTTCTGATGCATCTGTAATTCATTATACCCAAAAGAAGGACACACGATTGTAGATTCTTAAAAAGTTTTAGCAGCTGCACTAAAATGTTTCACAGCCAGTAGAATAAACGTGGGAAGCCATTAAATGAGTTTGTCTGCTTCTTAAGAATTCAAAGTCCGGTTATTGCTTCCTGATGGAGAACTGAGGAATTAATGCCAATGGTATTTCTTTCAACAATTTTCCATCAAAGATGATGTGAAACAGATCTGTGCTTTACATTTCCCTGTGTAGTTCTGCCAAAGTGAGGCAGCTGTGCCATAGATATCAATTCACTTTTCCAAATATTGGTACCGTAAGCTGGCCACAGAGCAGAGTTTAAAGACCATGCATGCTGATTCGATTCTGAACAAATAGGTGTGTTGATGTAGAGCAGGTCACTAAACTTATCTCAGGCTCAGTAAGTTTGATCATTAAGTAGGAGCAAGTAAATAGAAAAACTGGGATATAATTGGATGACTGCATAGTATGGAGGCAAAAGGACCAGATTCAGAACTATACCAACTTAGATTGATACCCAACCTCCACCTCTCATCAATCCCCATCACCAACTCTATTACTTAATTTTGTGATATTGGCAAAGTACAAAAGCCTTCTGAGCAATATTTTTCTTGTCTTTAATGCAAGAACAATAAAATCGACTTCATTTTGTTGTAAAGGTGAAATGATGGAACATGTAAAAATACATAGAAAAGTGACAAGCATATAATATAGTTTCTGTTTGCATAAATTTCTTACCTTAAATCCAAAAATATTAATCATACTGGGTATTAGTCTCCTATCTGATGTAATAAATTATCACAGACTTAGTGGTTTATGTCAGAAATTAAAAACGACCCTCATTGGGCAAAAAATCAAGGTGTCAACAAGACTGCATTCCTTCTGGAGGCAGAAGGGAAAATATGTCCTTGCCTTTTCCAGCTTCAGGAATCCACCTGTAATCCTTACCTCATGGCTCATTCCCCTGTCCCAAAGCCAGCTACATTGGTCAAGTCCTTCCCACACTCCAATCTAACTTATTCCTCTTCTTCTGCTTCCCTCTTCCACTTATAAAGATTTTTGTGAATACATTAGGCCTACTCAGATAATCCAGCCTAATATCCCTATCTCAAGATCAACTGATTAGCAGCCTTAGGTCAACTGTAACCTTAATTCTCCTTTGTCATGTAACCTAGGGTATTTACACGTTCTGGGAATTAGTAAATGAACACCTCTGAGAGGGTATTATACTGCTTACTACACTTTGGAAAGGACAGGAGGGCATCATGTGGAAGACGACTTTTGAGGTGGTCTGTGTAAGATCATTTCATCAGGTGGAAGAGGAAGGAAAAGATGGAACAAGTAGAAGAACTAGTATGATGAAGACATTGGGCATAAAATGTACCATGGCATGCTCTCAAAATGATTGAGGTCTGATATGATTAGATCAGAGGGCTTAATACCTGGACCCATGGAAAATCATCTTGCTGACAGGTTGTGAATGGACTTTTAGGACAAAGTAAAAGTTATTCATGTTGGGAAATAAGATAATAAAGTGTGAGTTAAAGAAAAGAAAAGAAAAATAAAAGAAAGGAAAATAAAATAAAATAAAAAAAAATGAATCTTGGGGACGATGTTAAGAATGAATGAGGGTTGGAAGAACTTGGAACAGGTTTACACATTAAGTCTATTAAAATAAACCAAAGAAGAACTGAATTAGGACAGAGAAATTTGAAATGTATATAATGCAGATATCAAATGGATAAAGGCTCTGCATTTTAATGGAAATAGAGAAATGAGGAGAAGGAGAAATCCAAGATACAAATTATATTTTTCATTTGTGCAGCCAGGAGAAGAAAGTGTGACATAATTCAGAATAGAGGAAGAGGAAACATATTTGGAAAGTAGGAGTAAAGCAAAGTTTTTAACAATAGCATGTGGGATTTGAAAAAATCTAAATCTAGGTGAACATGATAATGATAATATATTCATTTGATTCAGGATTGTATTCTTGCTGTATTCTTTGACCCAAATTATATCCGTCCTTCTCCATGCCACCAGAAGCATCTATGTGAAACACATGTCTGATAACCTTTTATCTGTTTAATAGTTTTCCATGACTTATAAAATTAAGCTTTTTAAACTGACATAAACAGGAAAGCAATGGAAATGGTAAGAACCATGTGCTTTAGGTTCTTCATTCTTATTTCTGCTCTTCTCTGTGGTTCTGGGATCTATAACAAAAGCAAAACACTAATTGTCAACTAATAAATCATATCACTGTACTACTTAGAGCAAGAATTTCTATGTGAATGATTTTTCAAGTCCTCTTCCTTTTCAGAATGAGCATGAATGAGTGAATGAATCATCTAAAACAAATCACCATATATATTTTCATAGTGTGAAAGTGTATGATAGGAAGATAAAGATATGTTTCTACTCAGTCCATGAATAGATGTAAGATGAAAAGTTGTACTTTAAGCTAAACAGCAGTGACTTTGAAAAAAGAAATAATTTTTATCTTGTTAATGACCCTATACATGCACGTGTCAGGTTGTTTTAATTTGGTATTGAAGAAAATGGACGGAGTTTAATGAGTCTGAAAATAATATATCTAGAAAGTATTTTTCTTCTTTTTTTTATAAAACATTGCTCATGGCCTGAAGATCTTATAATACCTTTCCCACTTACAATAAAAAAGGGAGAGAGAGAAATTGAAAAGCGTCACCTTGATAAGATATCTTCCCCAGACAGGGCAGAAGTAGGACAACATCTGATATGTAATCTCATCCTTCTTGACAGATATATGCAGTCTGAAATGAACCTACATAGAGATATAGAACTAGTCTGATCAGATTTTTAAAATATTCCTTATAGGCTATTTAAACCCTTTCTACTCTGGTGTTACTTTAGAAAATTAGTTTTGTTTTAGACTTAATCAATGTATTTGGAAGACAAAACACTACAGATCCAAAACACAGAAACAAAGTGGATTGTTTTCATCTAACTCATGTTAATGTAAGTGTTTAGAGAAAAGCTAATTAGCTATTTTCTATGCATTTTAAAGTGCATAAATGCATTATTAATTGATAACTTATTTCTTCAGAACCTTTTTCCTGGCTTGTACCTTGATTTGTGTTTAGCATATTGTTTTAATTGATCATTTAATATTTAATAACAAAACTCAGTAATGCAGGGTTATAATGAAATCACAATTCGTGGTTATCAGGAGAATATTTTTGCATCTTATGCTTGAATTGCTTTAAAGTATTGTATCTATAATACACTTGTAAAACGTAATTGTACAAAACACATTATCTCAAAAAAGAACTGTGGGAAAATGGAAGTAAAATGCCTTAGCTTTGTTATCCTTCCAATGACTACCACCCTGAATAATAAAATAATACTAATTTTGAAACCCCAACAAGTAATAGATTTTACGTGTATAGAAAGCTTACTTGTTATTTTCTTTGTATCACATTAATTCACCTTGAATCTATATCACCTTGAAAATCAGTGGAATTTTTGAAAAAAATATGAAGTATGGGTGCATAATATCCAAAGATTAAAGGGAAAAAAAGGAATGTAGGTATCATGTACAGAATAGAAATATATTGTGACATACCAACTTTTGATCAAACATTCAATTACTATGAGGCAGCAGGAGACAGGGAAATGAATTTCATAATGTAAATTAAAAGAATATATACAGAAATATCACATTTTCCCAGATAATTATATAAAGAAAATTCTAAAAATTTGCATCTGTGAAAACATAAGTATTTCTCTGGCAAAGTTATTGCTTTGTAATGTGTTTCTTGTTTTTTTTTTTTTGGGGGGGGTGCTTTTCTCCATTCTTTTAGTAAAACTCACACTGCTCCTGTTTTAGAAACTCTGCTTCTATACCTGACACCAGGGGAGGGAAGGTAGGGAAGTTAACATTCCAAAGCTTACTGCTTGGTCTAAAATAATTTGGATATTAAAGTAACTAACTTTTCCACTTAAAAGGTCACAATTTCTGGAGATTTTTTAAAAATTAAGGTTTAGCAACACTTGTGTAAAATCAAAATATTCAATCACTTGAGAAATGAAATTACAACTTACCAATTACATTAGAAAATATATGTTGTATAATATTGAAAACAGAATGAGAGGTTATTATTAATTTAAGATATTCTTATTAATGGATTAGTATAATATTATTTATTAATCTAACAGAAACAGGAAAACACAATATGCTCTCTCCTCAATCGCATCTCCTCTAGTGATCCTTGATGGATATGCATTTATGTGGAAAAGGTGAATCAAGGCAATGCAACATTACTATCAGCTGTAGTTCTGCCCAAGACCCCCAAAAAAGTATACTTTTTAAGAATATTATAGAATACTATAGAAGATTATGAAGATAGGTTGATGTGGGATTTCCTATTTCTTCTAACTGCAAGGAAAGAAAAATGAAAAAACATATAAAACAAACAACAAACAAATGAACCAAGAAAGCTCTCATTATTTCCTCCTGATAGTTAATCAGGAAAAGTGTTCAAGTTTAAGAATTTGACTCTTAATGGGCTGTTATTGCAAAGTGTCTCTTCATAAAATTTAGAAAGAGGACACTTAGCAGTCTGTGTCCTGGCAAAGGGCTCTGTCTCAATATCTAAATAAAGGTCCTGAATGGGCTCAATTTATATAAAAGGGATATAATATGGAAAATGAAAAACAAAACATTGTTCTGCATGATGATCTGATATGTTCATTTCACAAAGAGGATGAATGTAAGAGAATACGTTGCCTTATCTTAAGGGGTGTAAATTGTACTACTTTGGAGACTTAAGATTTGTCAATGGATTTTGACGTGTGTTTTCCAACAAAATATTGAAGGATTACGGAAGATATTCACGGATATCCATAGTTCAGTATGGCCAAGAGAATCAGATTTGGAATCTTAACTTCCCTCCTTTCCCTCCTCTCCCTATACGCATTCTTTGTCCAACAGTGATTCAGTGATTGTCTTGCTGAAGTCTCTCCCACAGCCCCACTAGGGAGCATGCACAAAGAATACAGGCTTGAGAGTGTAGATTTGTGCAGCCCAAAATGGATCCCAAGGAAGGTGAATTCCTTCGGGTAAAGGATATGTCTTCACAATCCATGGGTAGTCATTTCTAAGGAAAAGATTAGAGGATGGTTTGGCTTTTCCATTAAGGCAGTGATCCAAGGTCAGGAGCCAGTAGTTGATTAGGTACAACAATTAGGTACAACAATTAGGTACAACATTTCCCACTCCATCTTAAGAGGTTAATTTGTAAGATGCTTTTCCCCATGGATTCTAGAAAACATCACACTTTAAATAGATTTTTTGAGAGTAGTATTCCTCCCAGAGATTTAATACTGCTTTTTTTTTCTTCAGAAGTCACCATGCCAGAAAATCATATGGATACACTGATAATAACGCAACAGCTCCCCCCTCAACTCCATCCCAGCCATACATTGAGCATCTTAGATAACAAATCACTATTCAATTACTCCTTCATAAATATAGGCTCCTTATGGTTTATAAGGCCAGCGTCCCAAGAACAGTGAGAACATGGAAGGATTTCTTGGAAAAGGGATCAATAAATAGATATTGTGTATGACTTACTAAGGAAGTAGGGGAGTGTGCTTCTGGTGTTTAAGAAACAAATTACTGCAATGAGTGAGGACTCAGCTATTCTTGTTGTACCCTTAGAGGTGGTACATGTGGTAAGAAAGAACCAATGGACTAAAAGATTCCATTTTGAAGCCAAAGAAAGGGTAGTACAAAAGGTAGTTTAACCCTGAGGTATCAGGAGTGGACTCACCAAGGAATCATAGCAAAAGGTACAGGAATAAGACCCACCAAAATCACTGGTGGACTGATTTAAATACAGCTTCATGTCCACTTAGGTGTTTCGGCTAGTTTAATTACTCCTTCTTACTCTCCTTTTTGATTCTATAAACACTTAAAGTTCTAAGAAAGTTAGGTGCAGGAGAGGATACACTCCAAGATGAGCAACTTTTACTTTTGCTTATAAGGCAGGTGGTGTCCTAGATGATTAATTTGTAAGTAAACAGTAAATAATGTTATATAAATTGAAATGTTTCATGAGCCAAGATAGGCAAGCATAAAACAGAACCTCATACTCTTTAAGAATATATTAGGAAAACTAATTCAGATTATTCATATAAAACTGAATTTCAGAAGTGAATGGGAGTTTGAAATATTTTTAGCAAATATGACAACATGACCTCTGAAAAAAGGTGAACCCTCCTCTCTTTAAGGAAACATTCTAAGTGTTGCAAACATGGTCTCCATTTACCTGCCTTTGGCTAAAACATTATCAAAGACCATTTGCTCTAAGGAAGATGAGAAATGCAGATGCAGCTTTGGGCTGCCACATGCTCAGATCTTAGGTAAATCTATAACAATAAAGGAGAGGCCTACAACTTGGACATAACCAGCAATCTGTCAAAAGCCCATAAAGTATGTGCACTTAGAGATGCACCACCCAAATAAAGTCTTGAATATGGCTTGCAAAAATAACACACATTAACAGTGATGGTTTCCAGGCGTAACTTGACTGAGGCCTTTACCTGTCGAGGCTGCTGTTTGTGATATTTTATTAGGTAGCAAAAATGTTAAACATAAAACACGTTCAACTTAGTACAAAATGCATTTATTTATTTTTTTTCTATGAGAGGAATTGAGCATATTGTGAATGGCAAGTGATTGAACATATTGCAAAGGGAAAAAATTCCCATCAGCAGGAGGTTTTGCAAATGGAAGTTTCACTTACACACTCTTAAGAAGACTGTAATGGACAGCTTTCAAAGTGAAAATAGATACCGTTAAGAATGAGATTACAATGTGCAAATCATAAATTGCAAAGGCAGAGAAGAGAGAGAAGCCTCCTTCATTTTTCATATTAAAACATTAGAGACAGAGTTATCAGTGATAAATCTCTAGGGAGTAATTTGATCAACGCTCATCTGTGACCTTTTCTATCTGCAATAGATGCTATGTTTGCTCTGTGATTCCTTATAGCCATTTAGTGATGAAGTCACGCAACTTTATCTATAAAATGATGAGATCTATTTAAGGTTGTTTCCTCAACATCAAATATAAAGCATATTTCATTATTAATCCATTCTTATCCATTAAAATGCCATTTTAAATGATGTATCAGCAAATGTATTCAGGATAATTTTATTCTGGTAGGAGGTGATTTATTACACTAAATGGAGTTGGTTTAAATAGCTAGCACTGAAAAAAATGGGACTCATGAGGAATACATCAAACTTTCTACACAGTATCATTAGTTAGGAAAAACATATTATTCAATTAGAAACTTAAATATCATTTTAACAACATCAATAAAAAACTTGATTTTTAAAATATGCCTAGGAAATCTTGAAATTTTGAAAACAAGATTTAATATAGCATAATTTATGAAAACATATTTTTCTATTTATTTTTAGAAGTTTTGTTTCCCAAAAGATTTGAATATTTTTCATTATGCATTTGGTAAAATTATCAGGGCAACCAAACAAGGAAAAATGCTTTTAAAAGAGATTTTCAATTTATTCCACAGGACCTAAATCACCTAAATCATGCAATTCAATCAATAATGCTTGACAATTGGTTATCAGTCAACCCAGTGAGAACCGGTTAAGCCATTTGTTTGGTAAACAAATAACACATTGACTGTTTTTGTTTTATGATTCATCAGTTATTTTAGTAACAAATGGATGTAAAATCTGCATTACAATGTTAAATATTTGAGCAAATTGGATTTCTCCTCAATGAAATTTTCTTGAATATTCTCTCTGGCAAATCTAAATTTCTAAATCAATGTATATGTTTAAAATAAAATAATACTTGTTTGACACTTAAACTTGTAGCCTGAGGTTCATAGACAATACTCCATAAAAGGTGATTATATTGGAAATATAAAGAAATTAAGAAGGAGTAAGCAAATCAGTGGTATATGTTGCTGTATATATAGTATGGATGAATCTACAGTGCAGGAAATCCTGAAGAGCAAAATGTGAAATAAAGTAACTTATGAATAGTGTTGTAATTAGTAATAATAAGTATAGAAGAGTGTAACTGTATTTGACAAATTGGAAAAAAAACTTTTGAGTCTGTGCTAGACAGGTAGTGTTAATGCTATGCTTATCAATCTCTTATAAATTTAGGAAAAGGCTCATAAGTTACTGAAAACTCATATACTGTACATGATAAAAATGCTGAATGATTTTTTTTCCCAATAGAGTAGATAGTTTTACTTAAGAGCCATTAAGATTTGGAAAGAACAACATGGATGGTAATATATCTATTAAATCGCAAAGTTTATTTGGGAATGATTTTCAGTGTAGACCAAAGTGGTCAAAATTCTGTTCTGAAGAAAAACGACTGATGTAACCACCAAGAGAATATGCTTGGTTTAAAAACTTTGAAGGACTAAATGACATGCCTATATAAAAACATGCATGTGGGAGTCTCATGCCTTAGCTACTTATAGTTATGTGTGATTCAGGAACAAATGAAGTAAACTGCCTTTTGGAATCTTGTTTCTAAATTGAGGAATGCTTGTATATTGAACAACATCTCATATATATATATATATATATACACACACACACACACACTATTTTAGTGGTTTGAAGCTGTATGTACCCCAGAAAAGCATGCTCATAAAGTTAATCCATCTTGTGTGTGTGTAAACTCATTGTAAGTAGGATCTTTGATGAGATTGCTTCAGTTAAGGTGTGACCCACCTCATTCATTCTTAACCTGATTACTGGAGTCCTTTATAAAAGGGATGAACACAGTACAGAGAGAGAGAGAGAGAGAGAGAAAAGTCAAGGAAGCAAGAAGGTGAAAGCAATGAAAACTGGAAAAGAAGAGACCAGCAGACACCGCCATGGTGGCAAAGGACTCGAGAATCACCAACAGCCAGTCTTCAGGAAGAAAGCATGGCCTTGATGATGGCTTGATTTGGACATTTTTCTCAGCTTCAAAAGTGTAAGCTAATACATTTCCTTTGTTAAAAGCCAACGCTTTTTATGGTAGCTTCAATCAGCAGCCTGGGAAACTAAAACAACTACATACATTCCAAATTTCATTATGATTGTCCATATGCACAAAATTACTTCATAAGAGTGAGAAGGCAAAATTCCTTAGTTGCTTTTTCATATATACTTACTGATCCTGAACCAAAAGAATGGATCTCAAGATCAATAACTACAAAAGAAACTACATTTTTGAATTAGAACCATCAATTGGTAACAGTAAGATTTTATAGTCTATATTGATTCAGGAAGAACATTCCTAATGGCTATTTAAATAATTCTTTGCATATAGGCAGTTTTGTTGATAAATAATTGTTTCTTTTTTTCTGTATTATAGTAGTTGTGGGTTTACAGAACAATTAGGAATAAAATACAGGATTATCATATACCACCCTATTATTAACACCTTGCATTGGTGTGGAATCTTTGCTACAGTTGATGATAGCACAGTTTTAAAATTGAGCTTCTGTGATATGCACATGGATTTGATTTTGATCATTATGTATATGCATGCGCACATATATACATACATATATATGTGCTATATTAAGTGCTAGCAATTGATGTGAGCAGTTGCATATGTATTTATTTATTTTAAATATATATGTATATGAGTCAAGGCTGATTCTACATCCTTTGTCTCGAGGAAATGAATGATCCTTTGCTAACATTGGCATGTTTATTTACAAACTGCATGAATTTTAACTTCTCTAAAACTTGTTTTCATCATCTGTAAATGGAAAAAGTTATATCTACTTCAGAGGATTTGTATCAATTCAAATAATACGTGTGGCACATTAATTATGGAGCCTGGTATATGGTAACTAATGGAGGGTAGTTATAATTCTAAGTTAAGCACTCGTCAACCCTTTTGTGGTTTTTTTTTGTTGTTGTTGTTCTGTTTTTGTTGTTGTTGTTGCTCATTTGCTTGTTTTTGCTTGTCTCTCTGGTAGATTCTCTGAATCGTTTCTATCATAACAAGAAGAAAGCTTATCCTTTGCTCACAGATTAGGACTGAATTTCTGTGAACACACAAATACTATAATATGGTCCTCTGGCAGCAGCATTGAATGTCAAACTAGCAGAAAACACATTTAAACTCCACAGTACCATTGTACTTACTATTACTAATAACTTTTGCAGTATATTTTACATTTTAGCAGTGCTTTTAAATATAATAAAATGTGCATTTCACTATAATAACTGTAAATAAATTGCTATAAAAACAAATAAGCAAGTACATGCAATGTTCTCACAGTTAATATGTGCAGATAATGACTTGAAACCTCAATCTTCTCACTACAAATGCTGTGATCTCTCCACTATCCATCAGTCCTCCAGTAATGAATTAATTGCTCTTGACTTGGAGTAATTAAAAAAAAAAAAAAAGATCACAATAAATTGGAAGCTATTTTGCTTTCCCAGATCTGAAATTACTTTGGGATGTAATTCCTCCACTAAGTAACCTGATTCACACCTAATGTAAACAGTGAAGTAAGCAAAATCTTCCTTTGTAATTTCCATCATTTATTTTTTCAACCTGGGGTTTTCCTTTCTGTCTTCTATAAAAATTCCCTTCTTCACAGGTACTCAAATTTATCCCACTCATTGCTTCTTCCTCAGCTAAGGAAATAGATGGCTATAGGAGACTACTCTTAGCTTCAAAAGACAAATGAACTCATAAATCATTTGCTTTGGAATCCACTTTAGATAATGTATTTCATATTTTTTCCAATCATTCTTTCAATGAGGTTATTGGATATTTTATATGTGTCAGGCACCATGTTGGTCATTCTAAAGAAGTTTAGTATGACAGGATGAAGGCTGACAATGTTCAGTTATAAGTGTTGAGCTAGGTGCTGGGGATGAGATACCAAACAAGGCCCAGCCCTTGCCTCAAAGAGTACACAGTTTATAAAGATGATGTTCTGGCTAACACATGAAGGCATCTTTTTGTATAAATTCTGGCCAATATTTGAGCTTCATGAGGAAGCTTTGGCTCAATCATGAGTCCTTGTTATTCAGGCATCTCATATCTTACATTTAATCTTTTCTAGATTCATATGGCAAGCCAGATGTCCTGGAAATCCCCAAAGGATGGAGAATGGGTTCCCACCATCTGGAATGGCCTTTTTTTAGGAACTCTATTTCTTCCTGCCTTATACCCATATCAGGAACAAAACACAACAACACAATAGCTGGATGTTCAATTATTCAAAGTTAGTAAGTACTCTTTAATTATCACTATACACCATGTTTTAATCCAAAAATACAAAATTATGCTGTGCAGTTATAGTTATAACTGAACCCTACATGGAAACTATGCATTAAATATTTATTTTTGTTTTCAGGATATTTAAATATACATTTAAAAATAATTTAAAGACCTATATTTTTCAGATGTCAATTGGCACATAATTTAAATATCTTCAATTTCAATGTCTTTTGCACTAAGTTCATAGTAAAATAAAGAGACTATAAAGATAATGTTTAGGGAAACCTGTACGAATCTAACTCTAGCCCTCCAAGACAAAAGTAACTTAAGTGCTAACAATTTATGTGGGCTTTTGCATATGTATTTATTTATTTTTTAAAAAGTAAAACTACCACGACAACCATGTTGATGCCTAATATCACCAATGTGAGAGTAAAAAGCATCTTGATAAGGAAACCCAAAAGATAAAATATATCATATACAGTTCATTTTAAAGTGTAACAATGAAATGAATATTTGAAGAGTATATTTTTGGGGCATTAGCAATTACTTATTTAGGCAACAATTTTCAGGAATTATTTCAGTTATTTCAATCACCAATGACTAAGAGATATCTTTTATGATTAAAATTTTTCAGTATAACATGGCATGTGGGTTCACAAAATAATTCAATTGTGTGAGTACATTGATATTCCAGTGAGCCATCTAATAGAGTTTCACTAGAAAAAAAATCTATCCTAAGCTAGTAACTAGAGATTTGTTTTTAATTATGGCTATGTGGATTGTTTTTTTTTTTTTAATACTTATACTTGTACTGAACAATATTTATAATGTATTCTTACCATTGCTTTATTCTCCTAATTGGCCCTTTCTTACTGATGAGTTAATCAGTTTTCTTTCACATGACATGTTTAGTCAACTTACATCATCAGTTCATGGTAACAACAGTACTTTATATCTTCATAGTCAGCATAATAAAAAGGAAAAAGTGTAGTCTAGAAATACTTATGTGCATCATGATATATTTATGTTCTAAAACATTATTAACTAACAAATATTAAATTTTAAATTAAATTTTTTAAAAGTTAAATAAGCACTCAAAATAGAGTAAGTCTATTTTGCTATAATATTAAATTATGTCTTGGCAATTGTTTCTGGATGCATGAATTATCAAAGAGTATTGGCATATTAGAGGATAAAGTCAAAGACTGAGCCATATTCTAAGAAATATTTCTCTGCTTTCCTTAAGCCTAAAAAAATTTTATGTCTTATGTCAGATATCTTTTATTTTCCTTTTAGCGTTCTCTTTGCCTACTTCTTGTTCCTGCCATTGCTGAAGTAACCAGATGTAGTAGAGTAGGCTGATAAAGCCTCATCTCAACTACATTTGTCATAATTTGCATTGTATTCTGGGGCTTCTGTGCCTGGATTCTCAATCATTCTGACCCGAGTACAAACCTGGAAGTGAGAGGGAGTTAATACCCCTTTATCGAGGCATCACTTGTTCAGTGAGTGATTCGAGCTGGGGCAAAATATTTTAATATCCTCCTCTTCCAATTTTGGTTGAAAAATTCTGATATGCATCATGCACATTTTTATTGAAGGACCCTTTAAGACTGAGCTCTAGTTGCCCAAAGCAGGAAACAACTCAATAGCATATCCTTTAATTGGCTGTTTCTCCTTCCCCTTTCTGTTCTTTTCAGTCCTCTGCTACTGTTACCTGAGATGATTTTCCAAATACATACAATCCCTAGCCTTAGAGCCATACTTGGTTGGAATAAAGAATAAGACAGCCGGTACCATGAATGATCCTGGAAAGTCGACTGGAAAGAGAATTTCTGCAGTTGAATTACTCACTAAACAGATACTAATAAGAATGCATTGCCTGTGGTAAGACAGTGGAGATACTGGTATGCAGTAGTAATACAATTACAAAATTATTGCCAATAATGGTTTGGGATGAGATAAGGTGAGAGTTGAAGCATCTTCAGTCACCAGGGAGAAATGATAATTATAAGGACTACGGAGTAAAGTGGCATATTTTTTTTTACCATTCCCTGTGTAATATATGCCTGGCAACTACTTTCTGACTATTTACTCTATACCAAATTTCCAGTGACCTATTTTGACCCAGGTCTTATTCTTATTGCCCTCTTATAAGTTCAAGAGGAGTCCCTATGTGTTCAACTCTGCTAGTGGAGAACTTGTCTGCAATTAAAAATCTGGAGCCCCAGTCTGTAGAAAGTTCATGCAAAACAAAATATTTTACTTTGTATTTGTGCAACTTCTTACAACTTCATCATTAGAAATGATGATGTAGATGAAGAACCTTTGTGTTTCAAAAAACCTATGCACTCAAATCTCATATTTTCTAATTGTACAGCTGCAACAGAGTGTTAGCATTTTGGGGTAACCAGACATAAATTTTGATCCCCAAGGTCCCTCTAACTCTGAAATGCTATGACATATATATATATGTGTGTCCATGTTGCGTACTGTGAGTAGCAATGGTGGGTATGGTAACTGTGGGTGGCAATAAAGAAACATAAATTGTAATCCCTGCCCTTGAAGAGTTTACAATGGGAAGTAGCCTGAGCTATGTGAAATAATTAGAAGAGTGATGGCCGTAGAACCACATGCTAAAATGTCAAGCTGGACTTTGAGAGCGGCACAGGTAACGTGTGAATGAGTAAAGATATAAAGAAAGGAGTGGCCAACAGCTTTGTAGTAGGCAATTATTTTCCTTTTCATTTTGGCTCTTCAGAAACTTGAATACTTAAGCTTGTACATGATCTTGTGTTTTGCTATCCTTTTTACTGTAAACTGTAAATATTTTAAGGAATATTTTGATTCTAATATGATAAAAGAATTTCTCACCTAAAAAAAAAAAAAAAAAAAAAAAAAAGAGGTATTTGGGTCACATTATGAAAGATGGCTTTAACTTGGATTATGAGTTGTGGTGGATCCAAGGGTTGGACATTTCCCTAGTTGTTACTATGTTACTCTGTATGAGGGAGAACATTACATGTGTGTGCATGTGTGTGCATACTCATGCCTGTGTGTACAGATTTGCATATATATTCCTGTGTGTGTTTGTGCATGCAAGAGGTGGGCATTTCCTGAAAGTAAGAGTGGGGTTATATGGCATCCATATGCCTTTTTCCATTCACAGAAAAAAGGGAATTATTTGCAGAAAGAAGAGTGTCAGGGCAAATGTTCTGCAGAAATAGATGAATAGACTGGATTCATGCCATTAGCTATCTTTTATAAAGAGTCAACAATTATTCCCCTTGGAATTCTCACAGAGTTATAGATTTTGATAGAAGCAAAATGAAGAGCATAAATGGGTATTTATATCACTATTTAAAACGTTACCCTTAAAAAATATGAAACACACTTTTAGATTTCAGTTTGTACAAAATGAGGCAGCAGGCAAGATTTGGCCCATGCTCCATATTTTACTGAATTGTGATCTTGACCTATTAGTTCTCAAACTTCAGAACATAATTGTGGCCATTTGAGATTATTTTATGAATCCCAAAAGTAGAAAGATTATGTTTGCAAACTAATCTGTTCCTCTGAGTGTGATACCACTTGATTGCATTAAATTCAGGTGAGGGATCTTTGATTAGATTACTTGATAAGATAACTTTAGAGCTTTTGATTGGACTATGTCAGTAAGGATAACTCAAGTTGGGTTTCTGTCCCCTTGCTGGGTCTGATAGAAACACAGAGAAAGACTGACAGAGACAGATACAGGAAGAGAGAGCTCTGTCATTTTTGATTCTGCCCTGTGATAGAAAGGAGAAGACTCAAACAGCTGAAGCCCTTGGGATAGATGAGCCATTTTCCTGATAGCTTAAAGCTGAAATTGGGAAGAATGCAGAACAACTGAGACTGATATAGGAGGACTAGAAAGAAACAAGTCCCATGCCAGGAGAGAGAGGGCTACAGAGTCACTTAAGTACAAAGCCTCAAGAGGCTGGACCCATGGAGCTCAAGAAGAAAGGGTGAGCCTGGAGGGGAAGGCTGAAACTGGCATGATATCTGTGGCCATCTTACTTCAACATGTGGCAGCTGACTTTGTTGAGAAAGCATCTCTTATGGTGCCTTGAGTTGGACTTTTACTCCAAATAAACATACTTTGTAAAAGCCAACATATCTCTAATACTTGGCATCAGCAGCCCTTCGGTAGACTAATACAATACCCGAATCACTAAGTGGACTTGATGACAATCTCTCAGGCTCAATTCCAGAGATTTAGTAAGTCTTCAGTGTGGCCAAGGATTTGCATTTCTAGTAAGTTACTAAGGGGTGCTGACACTGATGATCAGCAATTTGCTACTCTAGACCAATAAGATTAACATTTAGCCTGTGCAAAGAAATATAATCCTTCTTTTGTGAGAAAAGAGCACACTTGACTCACCAGTAATAACTAATATGAACCAGAAGGAACTGGGGAAACAAGTTTGGAATGGATATTGGGGGTGTTGAACCAGGGAGAGCAGAATATAAACTAGATGGGAGAGAGTGTATTGACATGGGAGCACATGGAATCAATTTTTTTTTTTTTTAACTCAAGTTTAATGCCCTGGCCAGGACAACTAGAGCAATACCTAATAAGGTGCTAACAGTGTTCCTTGAAGTTTGAACCTGACTATGGTGTTTGGAAAATAAGGTAGGGATTCTAAAAACATTTTGGTAGAGTATTAAGGGGTCAGGAGGCAAGAGAGGAGACTTTAGTTTTGATCTATTATGTGAAACCAGAGAACCTACTAATTGACTATGTTCCCTGAAAGCCCAGTGGTTGTTCATTTTACAATAACAGTAGAAAACAAACTAATGAGGAGGAAAACCATCATTGAGCCCTAGCCAAAGTTCATTTAAAGTGGGTCCAATGGGGCCACAGATCCATTCTGTAGTCATTTCACTGATCCCTGAATGTTTAATTGGGATGGATACTCTTAGCAGCAGGTTGGAAGAATCAAAATTTGGAAAATACACTCCTATTGGTTCCTCAACCAATGGACTAACTTAATTTAATAGGTAGGTCAAGTGAAAATCCCTGATGCTGCCTGCTCCCAGCCAAGATAATAAATCAAAAAGAATCCTGCATTGCAGGAGATATTTCAGAGATTAGCACACGATTGAAGACTTCATGCATACAGGATTGGTGTTCTCCATTATATCCCTTTCAATAACCTATTATTCCCTTGCAGAATCCAAATGTGTCATAATGGATGACAAAAAACTACTGGAAACCCAAGGGCTCCCCCAACCACAACTCCTATGCTGAATAAAGCATCAAACGAAACTTGGTACTAAATGCTTAATGAACTGGCACAGGCATTCTTTTTATCCCCATCTTTAAGAAGGATCATTCATTTCTGACATATCTAACACCTAAGCACAGCTTAAGTATTAATATTTTCCCTATCTTTTTCTTGAGACATACATAGCTGTCCTCTAAGAGATAAGGTATACAAGGGAGCCATTCTTAATAAAGTACCTGAATCCAGGAATTGTAGAATCCAGAAATATGCTGTGAGAAAAGTAACATATAGGGGGAGAGTCCCATGGAATGGAAAAAGAAAAGAAATTTCTAAGTGAACATTTTTCTAGCCTAACAGAGCAAGCCCTGCTTGAGCCAAATTTTGCTAAATACCCTTAATAACACAAAAGAAAAACCTAAGATGGAGTGCTTAAAATCTACTTGGTAGACCTTATAAGTATTCATGAAACATTGAGTGAACAACACATGTCATTAGCTCTTGTGATTGTGTGATGAAAATTCAAGTATTATGGGCCTTAAGAGAGGGGAGAAGTCTGGGATGGAGGAGTAGTTGAAGAGAGCTTTATGGAGGAACCGGGATTTGAGCAAAGACTTATGAATAGTATTTGGGAACATAGAATGTGAAATAATATACTTCAGGAAAAGAGAACAACACAAAAATATATACAGGGCAAGGAAAGGTATATTATGTCATAGGACAGATTAAAAAAACAGGGAATTTTCTAAGAAACCAGAGTGAAAAATGTAGTGTGCTACCAGATAATGAAGGGGTCTGAAAACCATTCAGCTTCAAAGAATTATGTAAAGTGTAAAATTAGGAAAGAATGTAGACATTTTAGCAGAGGGAAAAGCATGGTGAAAGTGATGTTTAACAGACCATTCTGGGAGATACATGTAAAGGGGGAATTGTGGCTTTTTTCCTACTTCTTGGTTATTACTCTACTGTTGTCTTTAAAGCTTTTTTCTCTTCTATCCATCCAACAAATCTTGTAGTTCTCTGATTCCTTCACAGGCATTTCTCACTCTGCATTTTCTCCCTTGGCAATCTCATCTATACCTGGGGATTTTCTTAACATCTATTCAAAGATTAATCACATTGTTGTGGGTTTTTTTTTTTTTTTTTTTTTTTTGCTTTGTTTTGTTTTCTTTTGTTTTTATCTCTGGACTAAACCTCTCCACTGAATTCCCAGAATCAAAAACCCATCTGCTTCCTAGATACCTTCTCTTGAGTAATGCTTCCAATTTAACAGACTGTCAAGTGTTAGAATTGTTTTTAGTTGCATGTAACAGCAAATAGCCAAGTATGAGTTACATAATTTATAAGCTGAAGTTTCCTTCCTTCCTTCCTTCTTCCCTTCCTCCCTCCCTCCCTCTCTCTCCTTCTCTTTCTTTCTCTCTCCCCCCTTCCTTTCTCCCTCCCTCTCTCCCTCTTTCTGTCTCTCTCTCGCTTTCTTTCCTTCTTTCATCTTTCTACAAGCAATAAGTAATCCAAGGTAGAAAATATGCTAAAACAATTGTTCAAGCTTCCATACTCCTGCCTCTGTCATGCCCTGCTGCCCTTATTATGCCATTTTCCTCCCATGGCACCAAGAGGGATGCTCTTCTTTAAGGAATAAATCTTTGTTTCTAGCCAAAAGAAGGGAAAAGGAGAAGGGCAAAAGGCATTCACAAGTGAAGTTCATTATTTTATTAGGAGAATAATAATTTTCTTAGAAATCTCAATCAGTAGGCTTCAACTACCATCTCATGGTCTAGAAATACCTTATATGGCCACCTCTAGATGCATGGTATATGGGAAGTTGAATGTTTACCCAGCCATAGTGCCAAAACCCTACAAAAATGAAGTGGGTGTTAGTACAATGAAGGGTATCAACTAAACGATGAAATTCGTTGAATGCAATTTCCAAAGTTCAACTCAAGATGGCCCCCTCCTAATTAGGTCCTCTTCCAGTATTGCCTACATCATTAAATGGTTCCACAATCATCCAGTTGATCAAGTCAGAACAATAGTGTGCACCTTTACAGTGTCTCCATACCTCATATCCACTCTGTAGCCATGTATGCCAATTTTCCTCCTACCAACAATAAAAGTAGAAGTTCAGTTAACATGTGGAATGTGGAAGAAATTGAGAGAAATCTAGGCAGCTTTTAATTCACCACTAAGGAAAACAAGCATGTGTGGAGACATGATTAAAAGGAGAAAAAATCGAGGTGGTGTTCTATTTTGGTTTTTTGTTTTCTGAGGGTTTTTTTTTTTTTTTTTTTCCTCCTGGTCTGGCTTCTCAACAACATGACATGTCTAGCACAGTGTGGGAGATTTCTTTCCAAAAAAGCAAAAGCAAAAGAAAAGAAAAAAGAAAAGAGAACTCCTCAGACTTGGTGAAGGATAACATCAGACTGGAAATTAGTTACATTTACCCCATGTCTATGGTATCCACACTTGGTCAAGTAAAATAACACATGCATAGCTACCCAGAGGCGCCTGAGCTTTAACTATTACAGGAAGGACAAATCACAAAGTTTTCTACATACAGAGAAATCATGTGGCCTCTACTTTCTTTCCTCTTTCCTCAGGCTTTTGGATCAGTAAACTGGTTGTCTAAACTTACATAACCCAAACTACCTGATTAATAACCAAGAAGATGAGCATATCACCACAGGAAGATATGAACATCTACAAAAATTTCACCTTTATTATTTGGAGAAAAATTGTGTCCTGGAAATGATTTAAACAGGATGAATTAATAAGATGAAAAAATAGACAAGAAAGTTATAGGCTATTTTTACTTATCAATATGAATGTAAAATGCTAAACATAACTCTAGCACATAGAATACTTCTAGATAGTAACTTAACAACAACAATAACAAACATCAAGCACAGTGGGTTCCAAATAATAAATGCATAGTTTGATAAAGGGTAGCTTAGCTATCAATGTGATTCATTACATTAATAGGTAAAGGGGGAGTTAAGTAGTATGCTAATTTTGGAGACATCCAAAAGATATTTCAATTCTGAAGGAAAATCTTTATAAGCTACAAATAAATTTTCTTTCATATTAGGGAAAACACCATCTACTGCAAACAAACTATCATCTTTATGTACTATGATAACATCCATGTTGAAAGGAATTTCTGTTAAAATGCAAAGCCTATCAGAGTGTAGGTTATGTTCTGGAAGTTTATATCAACAAAGTAACAACAGCAATGACAACAACAAAAATTCAAACTTTTAAAAATTGTTATTTTCAGAATGACAGGATTGGAAAATAGAAAAAAAAAGAACAAAAGAAATTACTTAAAATTTAGAAAGAAAAAATTATTATGAATATTAGGAATCATTCATATCATCAGATTATAACATAAACACATAAAAATCTTAATAATGGTTATGTTCCCAATATTCTAAAATAGTTCATTAAAATATGCTTATTATAGATTTTGGATTTTCATATTACTTATATATTCAGAGACAGTAGTGTCTTAGTCAGGGATCTCCAGAGAAGTAGAACCTTCAGGAGACCTATATGTACGTGTGTGTGTCTGTGTACATATGTAATATGTAAATATTAAGAGATTTTTTATACGAATTGGCTCCCATGACAACAGAAAGTGGCAAGTCCTAATTATGTAGGGCAAACTATAATTTGGGAACTGTGATGAATGCTTTGATGAATTCCCTGGGAGAAGCTGGCTGGCTAAAGTAGAGCTAGAAATTCTGACTGCTGAAACCTTCAGTTCTCCCTCTAAGGCCTTCAACTCTTTTGTTGATTATAGATTTAACCAGCCACAGATGTAATCAAATGACTAATGATTTAGATCCATGAAATACCTTCACACTAATAATCAGGCCAGTGCTTGCTTGACCAAACACCCAGTCATAACCTAGCCAAGTTGACACATAATTTAAACATTACTAATAGTTGCCATATAAATTTTTAAAAGAATGGGGAATTGCAATCATCAGAGTTTTAATTACTTTATATATAGACTACATATTCATCTTTATTCTTGTCAAACTCTAAATCACTTCCTAGTTTTAAGTCAGACACTAATGTAGATAAATAAACTCTACTGTGTCACTTGGGTATGGTTTAGTACATTATTCTATTCTGGGAAATATAGGATACTGTACAATAAATGTGGACTAATACAAATGATAACTGTTCAAAATTAATATTGATATTCTAAGAAGTATATCAGATCACACATGGACAAATGTCTGTCGACTCATATTTTACCCTTGGAAGTCAATATTTTATTTTGCCATGTTTCCATCCATCCAAATAACCCCAGGTCTCTTCCTGTTGTAATTGTTTTCAGAAGTTCCCCCCCCCCATTTTTAAAAATAGCATCACTGGAGACAAAGCTTATTCTTTGGGGAAAATTTTCATTTTAGAAATTAGATAAGTGCTATTCATAGTCAAGTATATACATACATGTGCTATCAAGCTGAACAGCTACATTTTTTATAAAAAGTCCCATGGCATATAATTTAATAGCTATAATTTTCCTTGGAGGCTTGGAAACTAGTTGTAACATTGGGCCAAGAGTTATAAATTTTAGAAAATTCACTTAAGTTTTTGGATCTCTGTTTTATCACCTTAAACTGTAGTAATATTATTTATTTCCCTTTCCTTACAGAGTTTGTAGTCAGTAACTGGAATATCAAGTTAGTAGTATTATTTTTATTGTAAACAAGTTCTATATAAATACCTTGGGCAGTAGTGGCATTTCTGACATTCACATCTTCTGAAATGAGTGAATGCTTATTTCATCTTAAATACATGTTTTCTAAAACATATTTAATTAAAATATAAATAAATATTTAAATTCTAGTATAATTACTAAAATACAAATGTCCAACTGTGATACTTCTAACAGTAATGGCTGTTTATACAGAAAATACTCCTTCATTCCAGATTTTGCATAATTACTAGAATTCCATTTTTTTTTTTTTCATTTAACATATCTTGGGTCTAAGTAGCCATGAGGTACAGAGAAATTACTTTCTATATTAGAGATGAAATTTATAGTCATTATTTCCTTTCTATAAGAAGAAACACATTATTTCTTAATATATTTTACATGTATAAAACTTTATTTAGTTTTTGGTAGGAGATTGGCAGACGTGCATAGCAATGGTGACAAACATTTACCAGATTCATTTTGAATAGAGTTTATTTCTGGGGAGATAACTATTTATGAGCTTCATTAATTTCCTTCTTTCCTATGTTTGATTGGGACTTTCCTCAAAGGTAAAGTAACACTTTAGTGTCAATTGTCCAATTTCTCCTTCTATTTATTGTAATGTGGACTCTGGTTCTCAGGAGATGTGAAAAGATCTGTTTGACACAGCTTTTTGTGCAGAAATTTATCTTAATGTCTTTATATGTCAAATTTCAATTCTAATTCTAACTCTTACAGCTTTATAAACTTGAGTTCAATAGTATGTGTAGATTGTCAAATCAGCATGCTACAACTCATTGTTTCAGAACAAATGGAAAAAAATATATATATATATAATCTTGTCAAAAAGAACCTTTTATCTGCAACTGGTTCATATCACAAAGTTTATAATACTTTGTCATAATTTTTATTATTCTGATTTTAAATTTGAAAAATATGACATGTATATTGTAAAAATGTCCAACTTATAAACACAAAATTTACTTGGTCCAGTTCTCAAGTTAAGTCTCACAAAGTAATCTTGTGAAAAGTCATAATACATTCACGTTTCACCTGATTGGTTTTACTATAAACACTTTTAAACATTAATTAAATGAGATATAGTTCACTTTGCAAGTGAACTGGAGACTCTTTCTCAATCTCCTTTGTCTTTTCTCTTCATGTCCTGAAATCAAAATGTCTGTGTGTTCCAAGATCAGACTTCTCTTTGTTCTTTAAACAGACATTCTTTTGGTAACCACATACAGTCAAATGACTTTATTCCGAGAACCTCCAAATTCTATTTCCAAGCTCTCCCTCCACACCAGCAAATCCTGATGCCTGTTCAACGACTCCACATGCATGTCTTATAGATATCTCAAATTGCATATGTCAGATGGAGCTCCTGATCTCCCTCTCCTAACTTTCATTCAGGATTACCACTCAGATTACAATGATTGTATGTGAATTTGAAAAATGTACTCCTTTGAATAGATGCAGACCAAACTTCATAGTGTATTACCACATCAAAAAGTTACTCTAAAAAAAAATAAAGCAAATTCAAAAAAATAAAATAAAAAGTTACTCTATCCTCTGGCAAAAATACTCAGGAGCAGGGTGCATGATTCAGTGAGAACAGGATCTATATTTGAGCCATAGCTCACTGCCATGGATAGAAAGCTTCACACAAGCTACAAGTAGCACAGCCACAGGCAGTAGTCCCACTCTCCCAGCTCCTCAAACTCTTCTCTCTCAGTGAATGACAATTCCATTACTATAGGTGCTCAGAACAAAAACATGATTTTAAAAATTTCACACTAGGCATCCGCAACATCAGAACTTTCACTTGGCTCTGTCTCCAATGATGTACAAAAACTGACCAATTTCCCCCCCACCTATGGCTTTTACCCTGATGCTTGTTGTTAGATTGTAACTTACTGACCCTGAGCTCCAGTTATGTGTCCAAACGCAGAATGCTACGTTCTGGCCCCTGCCCTTTTTGCACCTCTGCCGCACCACAGAACATTCTCTCCCCCAGTGATAAGGCAGTCCTCAGAAAGTCACTCCCGACCCTGAGAGCAGCAAGCACGGTACTTTTCCACCCCAGATCCTCGCGCCCCTCACCAACCCCGCCCAACTCCACCAATTCAAAGGTCCTCCCCAGCTCCGTCAGACAGGCCAAAGTCTCTCTTCAGATCCCCGCCCATCCCTGCCATGCCATTGATCTAATAAACTTCTCTGCCTGAACTTTGGTCTGTCTCCAAGCCTCACTGAACCGGGATCTAACACTTGTCACCTTCATTTCTCATTGTGATGATTACAATAGGCTCTTGGTCTCCCTGTTTCCTACCAAAACTTTATTTTTAACTTGGAAATAAAAGTCAAATTTCTAAAAAGCCATTCCTCTGGTTAAAATTCTCCCACGGTTGCTCCTTTCCCTCAGAGAAAATATGTGTATACAAGTATTTTTGTGTACAATTGTGTACAAAATCTATACAATCTGCATTAATCCCATTCCTTTACCTCCCTCACTGTATCTCTTTCTGCCTCTCCTTTGGTCTCTCTGCTCCAGCAACACTGGCCTTCTTGTTTCTCTTGGAACAGTGGTCTGGGCCTTTGCACTTGCTGCTTCCTCTACCTGCAGTGTCAGCTTCTCCAAAATCCATATGACTTATTCATTAACCATGTCTTATCATGGCTCAAATATCCCTTTCTCAGTAAATCTTCCACTCCTACCCTATTTAAATTTCAGTTTCTCCTCTCCGTACACCCAATACCCTTTGCCTCCTTTATTTTCCTCATAGACTTATAACCATCTGACAGAATAATTTCTAAGGTAGGACTTAACTGGTCAATTTTCTAAAATTCCAAACCCCTCCAACACTTTCGAATCCTAACATTTTTCTCCTTAACACTTATCACTATACAAACTTATTCCAAAATATGCTTTTCAAAAAATTATTATTTAGCATTGAATCTTAATTATTACTAATTTCAATAACTTCTTGGTATTTCTCTACATACATATACCATTACTCAACCATTCCATTATTTATGAATATTTTAATAATTGCACTTTTTTTGATACTATTACAAAAGATTCTTGCCCAAATAGCATACGAACTTTTGTGAATATTTTCATAGGGTAGTTTTCTAGAAGTAGATTATTGGGTCACATTCTATACACATTTAAAAAATAGCAGCTATTACTCATGGCTTTTCTAAGAGTTACTAATATTTCATATTCCTTGAAATTGTTTATAATAGTGCCAAGTTCCCTACATACTTAACAATATTGAACAGTATAACTCCATAAATATTTCCTAATGTTACTGATAAATATGGTATCTCATTTTAATATATTTTCATATCTTTACTAGCTTTTAGGCATTTGTGTGACTTCTTTTGTGAGTTAAATACTTATATAATTGGTGTACATTTCTATTTGGTTCTTTGCACTTTTCTCAATGATTGATAGAAGATTTTCATATATTTTTCCTGGTCTGGTATTTCTATTGATCATACTTTATATTGAATTTCGCTATACATTTTAAAATTATATATATATATGTACGTTTTAATATTTTCTTTTATAGCATATGCATTTTATATTACAGTTACAAATTTTATCTTAAGGCTAGAAAAGTAAATCTCTGATTTATTTTTGTGGGATAAACACACACCCACACACACATAAATATTCAGCTGAGATTCATATTTTGAAAGTTAAAGTTACATCTACTTACTTTTTCCATAAAGATAGCTAGTTTTCTCAACTCCTTTTAATGTAACATTCTTTGGTTACCTCATGATATGAAATATTATTTTTATCATTTAATACTATACATACATCAGTTTGCTACTGAATGCTGCCCTTCCTTTGTGATCCATTTCATTAACACATATTCCTTTAATTACCATAACTTTATACTATATTCCTATGAGCACTAGAACACATCCTCACTACCTTGTTATTCTATATCAAACATTTCTTTTCTACATTGTAACTTTACTTTTCTCGGTAGGCTTCCCACAACTTATTAGTGACAATAATCACTCTCATTCTGTGTACAAAAAATGGGTTAACTATAATGAAATTTGTAGTGGAGCAAATCACATTGAATTTGTTGCCTTTTAAATGAGTTAAACCAGCAATCTTCCTTCCAAATGAAGTACTTATAAAGTATATAATAATTGTTCTACAACTATATTTGTGTCTCTTGCTGTGTAAAACAATAAACACTGCTTACAAGCAAATTAGTTCTTTTCTTTATCAAAACAACTCTTACATACGAAAGAGATTTTAAGCCTCCCTACAGTAAAATTTCTGGTAATTGTGAACAAATAAAATAAAAAAAGAAACAATTTCTGCCTCTTCCTCATACAGTCAAATCACACAAAAGAAGTGCCAAAAATATAAAAATCATTGACTAATTCTTCATCACACACTTCTCCTTTGATTTTATTTATTTCTTTAGGAGGAAATAAATAAGACAAGCGCTGTTTAATTCCAACATTTTTCTGAGTCCCAATTCTCCTTGACATTGGGTATTCATAAGGGTTACTTTTTTTAAGTACTTTTTTAATTTTTGAAAAAATACTTTAGATTACATAAATGTTACATAAAAAATATAGTGGATTCCCATATGCTTCGCTCCCTACCCCTTCCACACTTTCCCACATTAACAACATTCTTCATTACTGTGGTACATTTGTTACAATTGATGAACAAACATTGGAGCATTGCCACTAAGCATGGATTATAGTGTACATTATAATTTACACTCTGTCTTGCACAATTCTGTAAGTTATAACAAAATATATAAGGGTCTGTATCCATCATTGCAACATCATTCAGGACAAATTCCAATGTGCCAAAAATGCCCCCATATTATACCTGGTTTTCCCTTTCCCTCCCCTCAGAACCTCTGGTGGCCACTGTCTCTATATTAATGATAAAAGTTCTTCCATTGCTGGAATAAAAATAAGTCTATAGTAGAATAACTGTAAGTCTACTCTAGTCCATCATTTATTCTTGAATCCTGAAGATGCTAGGATGG
This sequence comes from Tolypeutes matacus, assembly GCA_026826555.1. Taxonomy (NCBI): domain Eukaryota; kingdom Metazoa; phylum Chordata; class Mammalia; order Cingulata; family Chlamyphoridae; genus Tolypeutes; species Tolypeutes matacus. Next base: position 174,515 of record JAKSZT010054334.1, read on the forward strand.
TGATGTCCATTCCTCCTATAATTAAAAGGGGGCTTAGTTCCCATGGGAATGGGACTAACTTGCTTGTAGTTGCAGACTCTTTCTGTTCCTTGGGATGGGCATTGTCCATCATCATCTCCTTGTGGCTTTTGATATTCCTGTTTTCCGTTGCTCTGCAGACTGGAACACTAGCTTGTCTTTCCTTCTACCTCTATTTGAACAGCCTTCCCCATGATTTTGTTTTACACATACATTCTCTACATGAGGTCACTCACTTGATTTTTTCTGTAGCCTTCCATGTTCCTATATTTGCATGGCTTCCACTCTCTTTTTGATAGATTATTCATATCAGTACTATTCTTTCAAATCTCCATTTTATCCTAAAGATACTTGCTCAAGATGCTCAAAGAAAATTTCCCATTAACCAGCTCCTTTCTCTCAAAGATTGTCAGTTTCTGTTAATATTAGCACAGTTTCCTTGGTCACCTCTGCTCAATACTTTTGGTTTCACCTTTAGTACTCTCCAATCAACCAACCACTGTAATCACACACCTTTGATTATGTTTTTTTCATCTTTCCCTTTACATTATCCATTCTGACTGCCTTTCTGGTCCTTACCACTTTTCCTGAATGCTGTAATGGACATATATCAGTCTTACTTGATTTCTTAAATATGATTACCAAATTAATTTCTGAAAATCATCTTGTGTCATTTCCCTTCCAATGCAATACGGTAGGTCTTAAATAAATATTTGTTGACCATCTTCTAGAGAAGTCACTGACATATGCTCAGTGGCCATCTCCTCATCCTTTCCTACTCCCTGCCTCCTCTTTGGAGCAACAATGTTTCAGTGTGTTTCCATTCCACAACTTGGGGACATGTTAGGTCTAATGGAAAGGCCTGGCCAGACCTTAAACCCAGATACTGGAAACAATTAGCCCCAGCTGCTTATCAGAGAAGTAAACTCTCAGTGGCAGGGCCCTCTCTCCCTGCAAGAAAAAATACCCCTCTGGCAGCAGTAACTTGTCTCTCATCTCTGACATGAAGTAGAATACGAGGAGCTGCTTTCACTGACACTGACCTGAGCAGTTTGGTCTTCCTGGTAGATGGGTCATGATGGGGGCTCTTCCCCTGCTCTTTTGGATCTTCTGTCACTTGCTGAATATTTCTGTTGTGCTTGAGCCTGTGTTCCCATTACACACCGTGTAGCAACTCACTGCACACTGTTTGGATGAACTTTCCCTAACTCTTCATTACCAATATAAGAATGTCCAGAATATCAAATAAGATCTCTGTATAATTCTTTGGTTTTATCTTTCTCGCAATCTCTGTTTCCAGACCTGAGCTCTGCCTTTCTCATCACACTGATACAGCTATAATTATCTGTCTGCACATGTGTAGAAAATTCTTGTACATCTAAGTGCTATACAAGCTTCAAAGAAAATATAAAACTGATTTCCCAGGAAATGTTCCTTAGCCATTCAAGCTCTCCATGATTTGTTCCTTATTTACAATGCCTGGGTTATACAATTCATTTACCACTTATCTACACCTTTTTTATGGTTATTTATGTCTATATATTCTCTTATCAATTAGGCTGTAAATATATAGTATCTGAGTTACATTTTTACTCTTTGGTCACTCCCAGATTTTCTTGGTCAATGTCTTTTAATTTCTAGTGCAGCATGGTAAAATGGAAAGAGTATACAAGCAAGAGGTTTGAACTGAATCCCTGGATCTTAAAATAATATCTTTATTTTCATTATACACCTCTCTAGGTTCATCATCAAACACTCCTACATCCACACATTCCACCATTTCCTGTTGCTTTTTCACCCTCCTCAACTTCTCTGCCATCCTGGATTATAATTCATCTCCATTCTTTTTTTGTGAAATTCTACAAAATTCAGACTGTAAGACAGGTGACTGTCCATATTGTTTTTCACATCAAAATTATTTCAGTGCTGATTGCCCCATTCCACCAAGTACTGGAAAACATAATTTAAGTTCAGTCAATGCAAAATTTTCTGCATCAGTTTGCGTTCTACCTCCCCCTGTTCCCCTGTGATTGCATTTAGGTCCTAGGCACATATAATGGCAAACACTTTTGTGAGGGATCTATTTCAGTGATGGTCATTTGGCCACATGCTGACACCAATCACCTGTTATGATTCTCTTACCCATATTGGTATCCACAGATTATCTGCATTTTTACCTGGATATTTGGTTCAAACTGTATCCAGTGTTACAAACTTTTGCCCTGGCCTCAAAGTCCTCAAGGTTCTTGGGCTTTTAGTGCCCCAATTAAGCTACTCTCAGCCAATCCTTAAATTACAGTGGGGGCATTTCAGGCTCTCTGTATTGCTACCTCAGTCCCCTCTGGTAGGCATGCCGTGAGCTTACCTCTACTGTGCTCTCTCGGCTACGTCTTCCTAACATGATCAACAAGACACTCCCAACTCTGTATTTCTTATCACTTCTTTTTGGCATTATCTTTATTATTCTGTTCTGGTGTACACAAACCATTTACCATTTGTTTCAATCCCTGTAATTTTTCCTCCTAAATTGGGTGGCATAGAAAATTAGTTTCCTACCTATCTTACCTCACTTGCCAATGCCAAAGCAGAGATGAGAGGCAGGCTAGGTTAAAGCCTGAACATCAAAAACCAACCAAACAAACAAACAAAAACACCTGAATATTAATAGAGGGGGAAAGCTTGTAGCAGAATTCTAGCATATCTTTATTAGAAGCATACATTAATATGCCAAAAAGAAGTAGTAGGGACTGGGAGAATAAGTTGTCAAGAATTCAGGCAAAGGGTTGATGCTGATATTTAGTATCAATGCTTTATGTAAATTCTTGGATTCTCATCCTGCACCCAAAAAAAGGCACACCACCTTAGGGAAATCAGCTTGAAACAAGCTAATATACTTCTCTGAGAATCCTTTAAGGTCTTGGCAACTAAAATCCTGGTTGATTCAGCAGTTCTCTAATATCTTCGGGTTTATGTGTGTGTATATGTGTGACATTTTATCCAGTTTTCCCAGTTACTGTCAATGGGAAAATTCGTCTTCTGAGAAACAGCTTATATCCCTCCCTAAAAATGTCTGGCAAAAGTTCTAAAACCTCTTCAATTTGGACAACGATTGATGATAGTTCCAGATTTCTACACATACAGGAACTGAAGTGTTTCCCACAACAGACAGTACAATGAGTGAATTTGGGGAGAGAATTTCGTATAGGAAAGTACTACTGTCACAGAACTTGTACTTTTTGAGCCTCTGACCCCAAATGTACTAAAATAATGATTATTATACCATGTGTACTTGTTTCTGTATTCAAACATTTTGAATGAAGAACCATTGACAAATTATATCATCTCTCTGTTGTAAATCCAGATGGTGGATTGCTTCCACTTGCAATAGTTCCCTGACTTAGAATTGTCATAGTATTGGCATTAAAACTGAATATTTACCTTTTAAAATCCCATTTCCACAAAGTCCATGTTATTTTTCAAACTGTTATAATTGCCATGTCATTAACAATGTCAGGATGGAAATGTCAGACACAAATCAGTTCTTAAATTATACCTCAATAGTGGGAAGATGGTGAGAGTCTATTAAGCAACATAAAAGGAAGTTGAATTGAAAGGAAGTAGGATAATAAAGAGATATTTTCTTTTGCAAGTACAAACATGTTTTTACTTGTAAAAGAGGGAGACATTCTCCAATTACTGGGTACATTATCTTAAAATCTTTATTGATTCAACAAATATCTAAGATATGATTACTACGTAGACATAAATAGAATTCAAATACACTAAACATATTTAATGACTGACAAAGTTGGTTAAATCCTGATTCCATCTAACTACACATTGAATTTATGATTTTTTAATTTAAGAAATCTTTAAAAAAAAACACTTGTTTTAAATTTTGGTTGCACCCAAAAGAAATTTTTTAAAACATGGTATAATTACAAAAATATGAAATACTTAGGATGAATGGAGTGGAAATCAATCTTCCACTTCCAACCGAGTTTACTACTTTTCTAGCAATTATCATAAGTGCTTCCCTACCACTAAGAGCGAGAAAGGAAGCTACTGTTACTGCCACTTCCATGTTATATGTTGCTATTTTATCCAATCTATTCCTGTAAATAACTTCTCACAAAACCTTAAATACCCATTTCAAAAGCACTCTTTAAAGCAAAGTACCCACTCATCCTTCCTTCTCAGAATTTGGTATTTCAACTGCCAAAATTTCACAAAGAATGGAACAGACCTGCTGAGAAAACAGAAAAAAAATAGAACTACCACCAAGTGTTATACTCAGGTACTATGATATACTTTCACTTTTGATGTTGCAATACATTGTTTTAGTTAATTCATAGACATTTGAATAAAAAACTGAGCTGGAAACAAAATGCTTCAATTTGGTATATTTAAATAAAGATACCAATGATTTATTACCTTACATATAAATATGGGCCTCTTGAATTTTTTTAATGAGCATACATACCATCAGCACTTTTGGATTGCATTTGGGAAAATGACAGTTTATGTCAGAAGCAAGATTCATTCCAAGTCATTTCAACCAGATGTATTTCAATTAAAAGCAAGAGAAAAATAATATGCATCTGGAAATCTGGCTAACTAGATCTAGTCCCATCTCTGACACTAAGTACTCTGTTCTGTGGACAGGTCACATCTTGTGTAAAGCTAGCTGTCCACCTCATCAGACATCAATCATTTGCTTCCGTAACTCTGATGTCTATCATATCAAATACCAATTGATCTGTTTAACTTTCAATATCTTGAATTACCTAATGTCATCCTGTCATTCAAACCTTATATTCCTCTGGTCCCCACAATGTAACATCCTGTTTTGTCTCACTGCTTTTCTCACTCTTTTTCTTCACTCTTACCTTTTCTACTCATAACCATTTATTTCTGCTGTTTCTCACAATTGGAATACATTTCCTCTCATGCTTTTCTTTAGTATTTTAGGAGAATAGCCTTTCCATGGCCATCTCTGATCACTTAGGACACGTTTCTATTTTTTTCTGAACTCTATTCAATCATGGCTGGGTACTTGTGAATGCCATGTCCCCCAAATGGATTATAGGCTCCTTGAAAGCTGGGGTAGAATTATAGACTCTGTAGTGTGTTTGTAGTTTGCCACAACATAACCTCTGAATTATTTTTCACATATTCATATGAAGCATGTATCCTATATAAGGATAATAAAGGATAAACTTTGACCAAGAAGCGTCAATGATAAAGATCAGCTATCAACATGAAGAATCTAATCAAATGAAAAATTTCAAATGGACCAAGAGTCAGTTAATGAACTCCCAGGCAACAATAAGGTTTGAGAGACTAAGGGAACAAATAGAAGGATGCTTTCACAAGATTTGGTTGCTGAGTGCTTAGTGCCTCCCAATTAAGTTGAATGGGTGGGTTTCATGTCTCACAATTAGATCTAAGTGAGAGAGGCTTTAGTTGGATCACATGCAAAGCTTAAAACCTGGAGCATATAGTTGTGGGCATGGTGATAAAGTGTCTGAAATTCTCAGAGGTTGGTGACAGATGTTTGGACATAATGGTGGACATGAAGCAACACTGGTATTGGTGTGTTCCACAAAAATTTGCCAGGACTGTGTACTACTTATCAATCTGAGAGAGATCCATAATTAAGGCATCTTATATTCTGTTGAATAAGGATTCCCAAAAGGAGATGCAGCTCTCGGCACAGAGAAGCAGAAGGCATCACAGGATTCCTAGAGAATGAGAAGGGAGTAGAGATGAGCCAGAGAATCACACCAATTGCATTAAGATTGCAGATAAGACAGTTCCAGCAATGGGGCTTAGGTCTCCATGGGATCCCCAAAAGCCCCATTGGGATATGTGGTAGCTCTAAACATCAGCCACTCCCTGGAATCTAAAGGTTAATTTTCAGGAGCTCCATTTATAAACTAAGACATTTTTTCCTTCATTTTCTCTCCTCCATGAAACTCCTCAACACCCACATGGTTAGAAATAGTATCCAATGACTGAGGTGAGAATGTGAGAGGTATTGAAGCACAGCTCCTTCCCAAACTCTAGGTAGTCTACTCATAGCAGGGTGTAGTTAGCAAGGTGGAGTAACTGCAACTTTGAAAGAAATTGTAAGATTGACTATTTCATGAGCATGTACATTCTAAGAAAAAAATTGAGATTTTTGTGTTTCTTAACATAACCAAAATTATTTTGCCAATTAAGCATTATTAGAAAAACCAAGGTACTGCCTCAGTTTTTATCCAGGGACACAGGAGGAAATTCCTTCATGTAGTACATTTTAAAGGTACAATGAAAGACACATTAAACATGTATTGTAATAACTTCCCATGACTCAAACTTGTGCTATACTCCATGAGTGACATCAAATGTGGTACCAGTAACATGTGATCATGAATATTAGAATTAAGAATTCCTCAGAAGTTATGGATTTTACCGAAACTTTTAAATATAGAGGAATAGAAGAAAGATGGTTCTCTACACAGGAAATGGGAATGAATGAATAGGCCTGGCTTGTAAGATAGATGGGAAAGGCTGCTCTAACTGGAGATATGACTATGTTTCACAGGGTAGTACCATATATATTCTTAACTTTTAGGAGGAGATCTATAGTTTCACAGGCAAATGAAAGCCTTTAGATATTTTTGTACAGTAGACCACTGTTTTTTAATCTGCTTTTTGAAGGTCTCTCTAGAGATAACAAATAAATATATCTACTTGCAGCTCTATATATCTATCTACCTATCTAACTACCTACACACATGCAAATATACATGTGTATGTATCTACACATACACACAAACTTAGAGTCCACTGATCCACACCCTTTTATCTGTAATTATCCTAGTTTTAAATTTCATTCAATCATCTTACATATTATTTTAAATCAATTTAATTTTATTCATGCATATTAATAAAACATACAATTCATCCAAAGTGTACAATCAATGGTATTTAGTATAATCACAGACTTATGCGTTCATTACTTCAATCATTACTAGAGCATTTTCATTATTTCAATAATAATAATAGTAATAAACAATAAACAAAGAAAATTCCTCAACTCTCAATCTCTCTCTGTTTCCCTTGCTATACAAAGCTGCTATTTCTGGCTATTCCTGCACAATTATTTATTTGTTTATTAAGCAGTTTTATTGAGATATATTCATATACCATATGATCTATCCAAAGTGTATAATCAATGGTTTTTAGTGTAATCACAATGTTGCATGTTCATCTCTCAAAAATTTTAGAACAATTTCATTACTCCAAAAAGAAAGACTCTATGCCCCTTAGCATTCTTTCCCAGCACTATATAGCCAGTACTCTAATTTCATCTTTATAAATTGATTTATATTTATATTTTATATAAATGGAATCATACAATATGTAGTACTCTTCATTTAATCTCTTTCATTTAGTATAATATTTAATTTTTTTTGGTCTGATATTAACATTTTATAGTATTAACCTATGTTTGTTCAACTTCAAAGAAAAATGCTCTTATATATACAATTTTACACATACTCATATTTCACATATCTATCTTTCACATAATATATTTAGTTCATAATAGGGCAATCATACAGTATTTGTCTTTTTTTGTCTGCCTTGCTTCACTCAACATAATGTTCTTCAGGCTTATCCATGTTGTCATATGTTTCACAACTTCATTTTTTCTTAATGCTGCATAATATTCCATCATGTACATACTCCACAATTTGTTTATCCATTCATTAGTAGCTGAATACCTGGGTTGCTTCCAACTTTTGGCTATTATGAATAATGCTGCTCTGAATATCAGTGTGCAGATGTCTATTCGTGTTACTGCTCTCAGGTCTTCTGGGTGTATACCTAGCAATGGTACTGCCAGGTCCCATGGCAAGTCTATATTCAACATCCTTAGGAACTGCCAAACAGTTGTCCACAGTGGCTGTACCATTCTACATTCTTACCAACAGTGAGTAAGCGTTCCTATCTCTCCACATCCTCTCCAACATTTACAGTTTTCGGGCTTTTTAATAGCAGCCAGTCTAATAGGTGTGAAATGATATCTCATTGTAGTTTTGATTTGCATTTCCCAAATTGCTGGTGATGTTGAACATTTTTTCATGTGTTTCGTTGTCATTTGTATTTCTTCTTTGGACAGTTGTCTTTTCAAATCTTTTCCTCTTTTTTAATTTGATAATTTATCTTTTATTGTTGAGTTCTATGATCTCCTTACATACCATGGATATTAAACCCTTATCAGATTATGTGAGTTGTCTGCCTTTTTACCCTTTTGACAAAGTCCTTTGGAGAGCAAGTGTTGAATTTTGAACGAGGTTTGGAAGGGCAGGAAGAAAAAAAGGTAGGAAGGAAAGAAGGCAGGGAAGGGAAAGAGGGAGGAAGATGAAAGAATGAGGTAAAACAAGGAAATGAAAAACAGTGATAAAGATTCTGAAGACCATTATGTGAGTTGTCTGCCTTTTTACCCTTTTGACAAAGTCCTTTGAAGAGCAAGTGTTGAATTTTGAGAAGGTGTCATTTACCTATTTCTTTCTTTTGTTGCTCATGCTTTGGGTGTAAGGTTTAAGACACTACCACCTACCACAAGATATTGAAGATGTTTTCCTACATTTTCTTCTAGAAGTTTTATGTTTGTTGTTTTTAAACTTAAGTCCTTGATCCATTTTAAGTTAATTTTTGTCTTCTTTCTTTCTTTTGGATATGGCTACCTAGTTCTCCCAGCATCAATTGTTGAATAGACTATTCTGGTCCAGCTGGGTGGGCTTAACAGCCTTGTCAAAACTCACTTGGCTGTAAATGTGAGGGTTGATTTCAGAGTTCTCAATTCAGTTCCTTATGCCAGTACCATGCTGCTTTTTACCACTGTAGCTAAGTACTATGCTTTAAAATCAGGAAGTGAGAGTCCTCCAGTTTCGTTCTTTTTTTTTTTTTTAAAGAAATTTTTCACTATTCGGGGCCCCTTACCCTTCCAAATATATTTGATTATTGGCTTTTTGATTTCAGCAAAAAAGGCTGTTGGGATTTTTATTTGGATTGCATTGAATCTGTAAATCAGTTTGGGTAGAATTGACATCTTAACGATATTTAGTCTTCCAATCCATGAACATGGAATATCCTTCATTTATTTGTGTTCTTCGGTTTCTTTTAGCAATGTTTTGTAGTTTTCTGAATACAGGTCCTTTATGTGTGAGTTAAGTTTATTCCTAAATATTTGAATGTTTTAGTTGCTATTAAGAATGGAATTTTTTTTTCTGATTTCCCCCTCAGATTGTACATCAGTAGTGTGTAGAAACACTAATGATTTTTGTGTATTAACCTTGTATCCCACCACTTTGCTGAACTCATCTATTAATTCTAGTAGCCTTGTTGTTGGTTTTTCAGAATTTTCTAGATATAGGATCATGTCATCAGTGAATAGTGAAAATTTTATCTCTTTCTTTCTTATTTGATTGTCTTTTATTTCTTTGTCTAGCCTAATTGCTCTACCTGGAACTTCTAGCACAATATTGAATAATAATTGTGACAGTGGGCATCCTCATCTTATTCTTGACCTCAGTGGGAAAGCTATCAGTCTTTCACCATTGAGTACAAAACTAGCTGTAGGCTTTTCATATTTGCACTTCACCATATTGAGAACATTTCCTTCTATTCCTATCTTTCGGAGTGTTTTTATCAAGAAAGGGTGCTGTATTTTGTCAAATGACTTCTGTATCAATAAAGAGGATAATATGATTTTTCTTCTTCAATTTATCAATGTGGTGATTTTTTTTCTTCAATTTATCAATGTGGTTTACTACACTAATTGATTTTCTTGAATTGAAGCATCCTTGTATACTTGAGATAAAACCCACCTGATTGTGGTGTATAATTCTTTCATGTACTTTTGGATTTTGTTTACAAGTATTTTTTTGAGGATTTTTGCACTTATATTCATTATAGATATTGGTTGGCAATTTTCTTTTTTTTTTTTTTTTTTTTTGTAATATCTTTATCTGGTTTTGGCATTAGGGTGATGTTGGCTTCATAGAATGAGTTTGGTGCTACCTCCTTCTTTCCTGTTCAATTTTTTGGAAGAACCAGAGCAAGATCGGTATTAGGTCTTCTTTGAATGATTCGTAGAATTCACCTGTGAAGCTATCTGGACCTGGGCTGTTAATCTTTGGGAGATTTTTGATGACTCTTTTAATCTCATCACTTGTTATTGGTTTGTTGAGGTCTTCTATTTCTTCTAGGGTCAGTGTAGGTGGTTTGTGTGTTTCTAAGAATTTGTCCATCTCATCTACATTTTCTAGTTTTTTGGCATTTAGTTGCTCATAGTATCCTCTTATGGTCTCTCTTATTTCTGCAGGGTGAGTTGTAATGTCCCCACTCTCATTTCTGATTTTATTTATTTGTATCTTCTGTCTTTTTTTCTTTGTCAGTCTAGCTAAGGGTTTGTCACTTTTGTTGATCTCAAAGAACCAGCTGGTTTTGTTGATTCTTTTTATTGTTCATTTGTTCTCGATTTCATTTTTTTCTGCTCTGATCTTTATTATTTCTTTCCTTCAGCTTGGTTTGGGATTAGTTTGCTGTTCTTTTTCTAGGTCCTCCAGGTGTGCAGTTAGGTCTTCAATTTTAGCCCTGTCTTCTTTTTTAATGTAAGTATTGACATCTATAAATTTCCCTCTCAGCACACCCTTTGCCATTTCCCATATGTTTTGATATGTTGAGTTCTCATTTTCATTTATCTCAAGATATTTGCTGAATTCTCTTGCAATTTCTTCTTTGACCCACTGATTATATAAGTGTATTGTTTAATCTCCATATATTTATGAATTTACTCTTTTTCCATCCATTATTGATTTTTAGCTTCATTCCTTTATGATCAGAGAAAGTGTTTTGTATAATTACACTCTTCTTAAATTTATTGAGACTTGTCTTGTGACTCAACATATGGTCTATCTTGGAAAAGGATCCATGGGCACTTGAAAAGAATGTATATCCTGCTGTTTTGGGGTGCAATGTTCTATAGATGTCTGTTAGGTCTAGTTCATTTATCTTATTACTCAAACCCTCTGTTTATTTATTCTCTGTCCAGATGTTCTGTCCAATACTGAGAGTGTTGTATTGAAGTCACCAACCATTATTGTTGAGACATCTATTTCTCTTTTCAGCTTTGCCAGTGTGTGCCTCATGTATCTTAAGGCATGGAGGTTAGGTGTATAATTATTTATTGTAGTTATTTCTTCTTGCTGAATTGTCCCTTTTATTAATATATAATGATCTTCTTCATCCCTTATAACAGTTTTGTATTTAAAATGTATTTTGTCCTATATTAGTATTGCTACTCTAGGGCTTTTTGGTTACTATTTGTGTGGAATATCTTTTTCCAGTCTTTCACTTTTAACCTGGCTGTGTCCTTACATCTGAGGTGAGTCTTTTGTAGATAACACATAGATGGCTTATAGTTTTTTATCCATTCTATCAGCCTATGTCTTTTGATGGGGGATTTCAAACCATTAACAGTCAATGTTATTACTGTAAAGGCATTATTTTCTTCATCATTTTGTCCTTTGGTTCTCTGTTGTCATACCATTCTATTGTCTGTCTCCTTACCCTTTAGTTTACTCTTCCTAATAATCTTCATTTCTACACTCTTCTCCAAATCTCTCACTGTTGTTTTCCCTTTAGTATCTCTTGTAATTCTGGTCTTTTGTTAACATATTCTATCAGTTTTTGTTAATCTGTGAAGACTCTGAACCCCCCTTCGTTTTTGAAGGACAGCTTTGCCGGATACAGAATTCTTGGCTGGCACTTTTTCTCCTTCAGCACCTTAAATACATCATACCAATTTATTCTCTCCTCCGTGGTTTCTGATGAGAGGTCAGCACTTAATCTTGTTGAGGGTCCCTTGTATGTGATGCTTTGCTTTCCTCTTGCTGCTTTCAGAGTCTTCTCTTTATCTCTGATATTGGTCATTCTAAATAGAATGTGTCTCGTGGTAGGTCTATTCAGATTTATTCTGTTTGGGGTGCATTGTCCTTCTTTGATATTGATATTTATGTCTTTCATAAAGGTAGGGAAGTATTCAGTCATTATTTCCTGAAATATTCTTTCTGCACCTTTTCCCTTTTCTTCTCCTTCTAGGACACCTATAATGCATATGTTTTTGAATTTCATGTTGTCCTTCAGTTCCCTGAGACCCTGTTCCATTTTTTCCATTTTCTTCTCTTTCTGTTTTCCTGTCTTTTCCAGTTCAAATGTTTTGTCTTCAAAATCACTAATTCTGTCTTTGAGCAATTCAAATCTGCTTTCTTATGCCTCCATCATGCCTTTCTTTCCCATGAAGTTCTGTTAGTTTTCTTAAACTTTCAAATTGTTTCTTATGCCCACCCAGTGTCTTCTTAATAACCTTTATCTCTTTAGTCACATTTTCTTTCAATTCTTTAAATTGATTTAGGAGAGTTGTGTGATTATCATTGATTAATTGTTTTAAATCCTATATCTCTTCAGCATTTTGGTTTGTTCCTTTGGATGGACCATCACTTCCTGTTTCCCAGTATGGCTTGTAACTTTTGCTGTCTAGGCATCTGAATATGTTGGTGAATTTATTCTGATGGCTAATTTCTCTCTCTTGCCTATTGTTATTATTTTTTCACAAGTCTTATTTGGTATTTGGTTCAACTTCTCCTGTCTTCAAAATTGCCCAACTTAAGTTATCAAAATAGTGCCAGGGACTCACTAATGGGGCACAGATTTTCTTGTAAAATTTAGTGAACAGAGACACAAATGCATTTTTTGTACATTCAATTTACATACTGGCCATTTCCATCTTGGTGTATCTCTCAGTTTTCCTTTGTTTTGGTCTGGCTGGAGCCAAGATTCAAAGCAGACTCTGCTGGCCTAATTCACTGAAGAAAAGCCTTCCAACTCCCCTTCCCTTCTCCCTCGTAACAACTAAAAAGGTGGAAGACATTTGCTCCCCTCTCAGTCAGCTGCAATGAGCCAGGGTTTTTATCCCCACTTAATATGCTAGGGGTGATGGAGGAGAGTTTTTCCCAGCTGCTGGGAGGTTTAGTAATTCACAGTTTGTTGTTTCAGGTGCTTCATCTTTATGTCCCTGACCCTTCTGGGAGTTATAAAGCACTGTCCTGTCCTGCTCACCCACAAAGCAGGACTCTTAGGCAGCTTTGGGCTCTTTCTCTGTTGTTTTTGTAAGAGAGCTGAGTCTTGTTTGCCTAATCTGATGCCATCTTCCCACAATCCTTTCATCCTACATATTTTTAATTCCTTTTCTCTTTTTTACTTTCCTTAAAGGAGAGGCATTGTAAAAATTATCATATCCTTATGCACCTGAGTCAAATATTCCTGATGGTTTCCTTCTGGTAGGTGAAATATATCAAAATCTTTGTAGAGAAATAAGGATGGCATTAGGAAAAATTGATGCAGTTGTATAATAAGAAAAACATAAAAGAGGTCTATAAGCAAATGGTGGAGGCTTGTGTAAAACAACTTTTGAGCAACTTGGATAATGTTCTCTGACACTTTTTTCTCTTGTTAGAATACTGTAGTACATAGAAGACAATGTAGTCCCTTTAAAATTGTATCCTTCTTCATCACTAGCCCCTCTTTTTTTTTTTTTTTTTTTTTTTTGCCACTCCTACATATTCTAATCTTTCTTGCAATAGAAGTACACATGAAACATGGGCATTGCCTCTCTCTTATCTCCCACTACCTATAAGTCACTTATTTCTCTTCATTTCTCCATGATTGAATCTATTTTGAAATGACTCTCAATGTTTTTATGAATTAGCCTCTGATTTCCTTTCCAATCTCATTACTTACCATTTTCCTACATATGTTTCATTCAAGTAAAATCACAAAGATCGATGGTAAATTAGGGGCATAGATAGCCCTAAATAATTTTTCAAACAAACTGAAAATATTAGGAGATGAATTCATTATGGTTACTTTTATAAAGAATTTGAAAGCTTATCTTTTTATCAAGACTTGATTATAATAAGCTAGTAGACAATCAGTGCTGATTGCTGTTCCAGAGTAGTAATAAGCTGTTAGATCTTGTTGCCAAATCATGGTAGGTAAGGTTCCAACTTGAACATGAGTTAGAGTAACCTTTCCCATTAACCACCAAAAGCACCCTAGAACCAAGCTGATAACATTGCTCCACTATTCACTCCACATCTGATCAAGTTCTCTTTTCCACTCTTAAGAGTAAAGATGTTAAAAAATAGTAGTCAGGAAACTAACTTTGGATATAGAACTGTCAGAATTAATTCTGAGCTTTAATATTACAGTCTGCATTACCTATGGAAACATCACAAACTTAGCCTCTTTAAACCTCTAAATTCTCATCTGGAAAATGGGAATGATAATACCAAATTCATGGGGTATTTGTAAGACTACATGAAGCAATATGTATGAAGTATATAGTTGCTTTAATTATCATTAACATTATCACTTCTAATACTATGCATAATACTGTATTCCCAGTTTCAAGTGCAGTGATAAGCATGTGAAAACATTTTCAGTCACTGCCTGCTCTATTCCAAGCAATTAATATATTTTATTCAAAGTCAGGAAATCCATGATACTAAGAAGGAGTGGTCTTCAAAATAGAATGTGCATCCCTCAGAATACACCAGGTATTTGTATCTTATCTTTTGTAATTTCTGTTTTTATGCATTTTAAGTACAAAATATTAGCATATATTATATTGAAATAATTTAGAAACAAATGCACAGACTAGGTTTGGGGAGTACTCAAAATTCTTGTTTGAGTATGATAGAGGTATCTGATAAACAGAGATCAGAGAAATTTGCAATTCCAGCTGTGATGGAGTAACCGGCATAAACTTTACTTCCCAGTATAAGTAACTATAGAATAGGACATAAAATCCATGTTGACATGAAAAAGGTAAAAGCAGTCAGAGGGAAAAGACTCATTCCATAGAGAAATAAAAATAAAAATGAAAACTGATTAACTTTTAGAAATAAGGCAAACAAGAATAAAAAGAGAAAAAACTTTTAAAGTGCTGAAAGAAATAAAGTCAACATATTAATCTATATCTAGCAAATTATCATCTTTGCATATGATCACTGAACATATGATGACTCAAATCCGGTAATGCCAAAGAGGCTGTTTGCTCAAAATTTGGTAACTGTATTAGTCAACCAAAGGGGTGCTGAAGCAAAATACCAGAAATCTGTTGGCTTTCATAAAGGGTATTTATTTGGGGTAGCAGCTTACAGTTACCAGGCCATAAATTGTAACTTACTTCCCTTACCAAAGTCTATTGCCACGTGTTGGGGCAAGATGGCTGCCAACATCTACCAAGAATTCAGGCTTCCTGGGTTCCTCTCTTCCCAGGGCTTCGTTTCCCTCTGGGCTCAGCTGCTGTGCTCTCTCCATAAGGCCAGATGTAGACTTTCAGGCGAACAGCTCTGTCTCTCTCCCCCAGGCTTCTGCTGTGTCTAAGGAGCCATCTCTATTACTTTGTGTTCTTCTCCTGTGTGTTCACTTCCTGGACTCCAGCTCAAAAAACTCAGGATCAAAACTCCAACTTCTCTGTGGTATGGTTTTTCAATGTCCTACTGATGTGGGCCAACCAAAGCCTTAATCATTATTTAATCAAGTAAAAGTAAAACATCTGAATCTGATACACTCTAATATGCCCAGAGGAAAAGATCAGTTTACAAACATAATCCAATATTTATTTTTGGAATTCATCAATAATATCAAACTGCTACAGTGACCTTAATTTTAGTTTCTTCGGTTTATGGAAAATTCAACTTACCATCAAGTTTAACCTATTCTTTTATATAAGCTAATATATCTTATTTTCACCAGTCTACTGGAACTATCATTGAAAACACCCTATATGTTTGTGTGTGTGTGTGTATATATATATATATATATATATATATATATGAGAAGTTGTGAATTACAAAACAATCATGTATACCATATAGGATTCCCATACATTACCCCACCACCACAAACTTACCTTATTGTGGCACATTTGATAAAATTGATGAAAGAACATCATCATAATATTACTTCTGTTTTTAGTCCATAGCTTATATTTGTTGTATTTTTCCCACAAACTGTCCTATTGTTAACACCATGTATTACCATTGTATATTTGTTATAGTTCATGAGAGAATGTTCCCATATTTGTACTGTTAACCACAGTCCATCATTTACCATGGGATTCACTGTGTTATATAGTCCCCTGAGTTGTATAATCCATCCAAAGTGTATACTTAGTGACTCTCAGGTTCATCACAAAGTTGTGCTGTCATCAGCTCAATTTTAGAACGTTTTCATTACTCCAAAAGGGAAAATCCCATACCCCTTATACAACCCCATTATTGAACCTTAGCATCGAATAGTACATTCTTGGTCATTGCTGTAAAAATATTATAGTATTACTTTTAATTATAGTCTATATATTACATCAGTTGTATTTTTCCAGTATCTACATATTCTTAACACTTTGTAATAGAGAAACATTCTTGTGTTTGTAATATTAACCACAATTGTCATCCACCACCAAAATCACTGTTTTACAATCCCTAGATTATCCTCTAGCATTCTTTCAATTGGCAACCTCACTATACTACCCATTATATTCACTATATTATATTACCATCAACTCTATCCATTACCCCACATTTACAGTCCACCTTAGTAAACATTCTACACATATACAGTATCAACTCTCCCTTCTCAATCCACATTCTATCTACTAATAATCTATACACTGGATTTTCACTCCATGAATTTATTCATGGTATTTAGTTCATATTAGTGAGATCATACAGTATTTGTCTTTTGTTGTCTGGCTTATTTCACTCAACATAATGTTCTCAAGTTTCATCCATGCTGTCATATGCGTACCGACTTCATTTCTTCTTGCAGCTGAATAGTATTCCATTGTATGCATATACCACATTTTGATTATCGATTCATCAGTTGAGGGACACTTGGATTGTTTCCATCTCTTAGCAATTGTGCATATGCCGTTGTGAACATTGGTACGCAAATGTCTGTTTGCATCCCTGTTTTCACTTCTTCTGAATATATTACTTGGGGGGGGGATTGTTAAATCATATGGCAGTTCTATATTCATCTTCCTGAGGAACTGCCAAGTTGTCCTCTACAGATGCTGTGTCATTTTACACTTCCACCAACAGTGAAGGGACACTCCTTATATTTTTTAAATAAATTTGCTCTCTTTGTTTTCAGTCTTGAAACTAAAAAATAATATCCCAAAATGAAAATCATAGAAAAGATACTCCAAAAAACCCTTACAAAATTCATGTCATAAACAACAACAAAATGTAAAAACTATTCTCCGTCTACATTTTATTTAATATGACCTAACTCCATTCTTCATACAAATTTTAGCTGATAGTTGCAATCATTCAGTACATAAAATTCTATAATCTGCCTTATTCATGTAACACAAAAAGATAGCTCATTTTTTCATTATTTTAAATTATTTACTAATATGATATAATTTTAATGGCTGCAAAAATACTCTCCAACTTAATATTTATGTTGTAAAAAACATTAATATAAGTACATATGAATCATATATAAAATTTTATATAATGTATGATATAATATGCAATATATAATACATGAAATATGATATATGATATAATATATACTTTATATACACTTTTACTATACTTTTATATGTACTTTTCTAGATAATTTTTATATAAAATTAAGCATATAACTTTATATTAATATACAAATTTTATATTAATATAAAATTAATATTTTATTAAGTGTAAATCGCTATCTCTGTAATTTATACCTATATGTTGTTTCTAAAAGTTCTAGCATTAGAAATAACATGGCTTACAAATTTTTTAATACTGTCAGATTAATTTTTGAATTGTTTTCCCAAAATAGATTTACCTGGTCAAATAATATGACTATTTTATTTACATTTTTCATATTTATTGCCATATCTAGCACTAGTCTTCATGGCCTACTCTTAGACACCATACTGTCTCTACAAAGTTTATCTAGGAAGTTTTCTTCAATCATTTATTTAACCAACATTTTAAATGATTGTCATGTGCCAAACACTATACTAGGTATGTCAAAAAGAGAAAAAAAAATTTCTTTTTCATGTAGTTGCCATTTTAGGGAGATAAGAGTGGAAATACATAATAAACCAAATAGAAAGTGAAAAATGACTGATCAGAACGAGGTTTGGAAGGGCAGGAATTAAAAACGGTAGGAAGGAAAGAAGGCAGGGAAGGGAAAGAGGGAGGAAGATGAAAGAATGAGGTAAAACAAGGAAACGAAGAAGGAAGGTCCAACAGTGATAAAGATTCTGAAGACCATTATAATGTATATTAATGGCCAGCATATCTAATTAGGAGCTAGTGAACTAAAGTTTTAAGACATGAGTCTAATGAATTAATCTCTGAGTTCAAGCATAAGGGCAAGAATATATGTGTCTGCCTGAAAGTTTAGTAAATAATAGTATAATGTTCAGACTGTTCATGCTAAAAATAAAGCATCAGTCAGTGAATGAGAAATTCAAAAGTCATACTTGACAAATATGTAATGTCTAAAATAAAAATGGTGTCTCCTAGTAAACTAGGTCCAAAGTTTATTCAAGTGGCATATTTTGAAAGACATCAAGTAAGAGCTCCTAATCTTTCTGCATTTTAGGGATAATCTACTTAAACAGCATTCAAGGGTGGAAGGCTGTTATGAAATCCATTTTATATTACAAGATCCAGAACATGGCATAGATATCTATCATCATGCCAATACAGATTGGAATGGCATTATGGATATTAATTCATGAGAGCATTACTCAGGAATAAAGTAATTTTTTTTAAAAACTTACATTGATATTAGAAAGGAAGAAGTCTGATTCAATCACCAAATTTACTTCCCACAGGCCAGAGCAAGAGAAGCACTTAGAGATCACATCTGGATTCATAATATTCTGAGAGAAGATCTTGGCTTCTTCTCATTAGGATGGCTGAATATGTTCCAAACACCATTGTGTGTCATCTTTGCAAATGATCACTGAACATATGATGATTCAAAGGGATTTCCAAATGCAAATTTCTCAATTAAGGAAGACAAGATTCCAAGAAAGATAATAACCCTGCAATTGATAAGTTGGTTGCTAAAATATTCATTTTTCAACACCAGTGTTTTGAAAGGGCTAAAGAGTAATACCATTCCTTTCATTTATATGGCAACTGATTCTGATTGTGTTAAATATATTATTTCTTGAGCTGAACATTTTCCCTTTGATATTTTTCTCTTTATTGCAATTGCTAACTTTTCAAATGCCATGAAATTTCCCAAATTGAGGTTGAGCATAGCATTATATTTGAACAGTTGTCTGCATAACAATATTTTTGAAAATTAATTAAGCAGTGAGATAATGATCCTTTCCCTCCTAGGGATTCTCACTTCCTTAGAAATAGTGTGAAATTTTTTTTTCCAAATTGAACATTGGCTTTTAGAGAACAATGAGATAGCTGAATCAGTGTGGGAGTCTTTTGTTTTTTAAAGTACTATCTTCTATTGTGGAATTAAATTAAGCAAGTTGTGTTCAAAACTAATGCTATCTCACATTCCTTAATATGTTCATATTTACAGCAGTGTAAGAAATGCCTAGTTTAGATTGGTCAGTGTGTCTCTCTTTTAAAGCAATGTACATATAAAAATCTGTTTTTCAGGTCCAAATACAGGGGGACTAAAGTAGATAAGTACTTTTTTTTTTTTTCCCTCATAACTGGGTTGGTGTTTCCTAGGAGTGACTCGGCCATCATTATAAAACAGTCTTTCTCAAACTTGGCTGCTCAATAGAATCACTCCAACCGCAAAAACTCAGAATTAATTAGTCTGGGGTGGTGCTTCCCATGACATTCTTTAAGCCCCCTAGCTCAGGCCTTCAACTGACATTTGCAGGCGTGGTCAAGAGGGCAAATGGAGCACCAAATACACTCTGCCCAAATATTGTAAAGTTCTGCGTTAATCTAACAAACTGCCAAATAAAATATGTTCTGCCATCCTACCTTGGCAAATAAATCCTCATCAGAATCTGATAGGCAAGATTTAAATTTCAAATATAAGGACTCCTGGGAGTTTCCCACAGGAACAAGACATCATGGAGAGATTCAGCAGGGTCCCAAACCGGATGCTCAGGCTCCTTCTCTTCTCACCCTTACCTCTTTCCTGCACTGTAACGCATGTATGTGGACACTCCACTTACTTATTAGCCCCGCCTTGGGGTATACCCAGCAGACATGATGTAGTGTACAGACCCTACCAGTGGACTTGGGACCTTTTGGTCTGGAAATTCTGGAGTCCAGTGTACCTGGAGCACAGAGTAGAAGGGGAGGGTAGGTATACCCTGATGACCCTAGTCTCAGGGGAAGAGGAACAACCAGAGGAGAATCATAGCAGATCCTCAGTAAAACACCTGATAATTACCATGTGTAGTCAGAATCTATGACTTCACACTTCTGTCTCTAGGTTGCCTAGTGCTATAGGTCTTAATAAACCAAAGCATTTGATTATACTACTTGGTAAAGGCATCCCTAAGTTTAACGAAAAGAAATTATTATTCCTAAGTATTTCACAGCATATTATATTATAGTATTATCTGAAACCATATTTTGAGCATAGAATTATATACCACAATTCTATCTTAAACCTCAACCCTAATTTCTGTGTGAGTGCCTATGTAACTATGTATGCGTACGCTTGCACGAGAGTGTGTCTGGTTCCTCTCTTTTCTTCAGTCTCCATTTCTTTACTTTGTGCTCATGTCCTGAACTCTTTTGTCTTTTATTCTCTCACTCTGTTTCTGGCTCTTTCTCTGATTTCTACTATGTTCTCCTCTAATTCTGTCATTCTTTGTTGCAACTTTCTCTCTTTATCGTACACAAACATTCACCTACACTTAAACATGCAAAAACTGTATTGAATTACAGATTAATGCAAAAGTATGATATAGCTATGACTTGACCAAGAGTATTCTGTATTAGAGATTGATAGGTAAATCAGATTCTGCATCTGAATAGAATGTTCCCTTTAGTTGAACAAAAACCTTAAAATAGATTTATTTTTTTCACTTTCTACATGTTTCACTGGACCAGAAGAAAATAAATATACCTGAAATGCTGACATTTTAGCTAAAATAACATGCTCGTTCCAATTAAATAAACTCACAGTTGTTATTCCTTTGGGCAAACAGATGGCACATGTCATTTACTTTACTTATGAAGGAGAGGAGTAGGCATTATTGAGTGCTGTTTAGGGGCAATTAATTGATGTGGCAATGATGCCAACAGACATATTTAAGAGGACAAAGGACAATGCATTTCATTAAGTAACTGAATGTTTCTTGTACTTTTGCTCTATTTCAAAAATATATTGTTATTTGGTTCAAAAACACCTCTCTTTGATTTCCATAGAAATTACTATAGAGAGAGTAATTTTTAAAATGCTGTAGGCCATGGATTTTTTTTTATCAAGCACCTACTTCCTGTTTCAATTTAGGAGAATTTCCCCCCTCTAGGTTCTCAATTACTTCACTTCCTTCTTCTTAGGCGTTTATCTATTTCAAAATAAAACCATGGTGTTAAGGGATAAAGAAAATACACGTAGTACATGCTGCTTGCTATGGTTTATTTTTCTCTTTCAATTACTGTGTAAACATTTTTAAGGTTCTGCTTTTTATTTTGGAGAGGAGAGATTTTGGCCTATAGAACATCATTTAAAGATAACTTGCATATTAATACACATAAAAGATATTTGACTTAGATGTAGATAGCAATGTTGAAATCTGATATTTTCCTAATAAATTGATATATAGTAAATAATGAGTTTTTTGTTTTGTCTTAGGATTTCATCATTGTATTTTAATTTTCAATCAAGTAAAAATCAATGTTCCTCTATATTGATTAATTTGGTAAATGAATTTCTTGTGACATTTAACATCATTGTAAAGTAACAAAAAGTTGAGTTTTTTCAAATCGTTACATGTGAATGATATGTTTTCATATATGTTGTATATGTGTGCGTATATATATACAAATGTATAACATAGACAGGTACTTATTCTTTTTAAATTTATTATCTGGTGTCTAGAATTTGAGTTTAGACTTGTTATCTCTTATTTTTGCAATACACTGGCAAAGCATTAATATTACTGAAGAATCTGTAATGTTAACTTTGGAATTTTAACATTAGTTTCACAAAGACATACAGTGATTAATTATGAAACATTCTGACTAAACTTGTTCTATTCAGTAAGCTTTTGAATAAAAAACTGAGGATTGTACATCCTTAAGAAGAATTTGTGACCAAAATTATAGTTTCCTCATCTAAAACCCCAAGTGCTTGACACAAACAGAATTAGAACTTTGTGGATGCCCTAAAGTATATAATTTTATATATCTAGTCATCTTTTTTATCTTATGTCTTAGCAATAGTCTTTAACAGAATTTAATGGTTCCATTAATTTCCTCTATTTAAATTCCAAGAACTTCAAGGCATTCCTGGGGAGGGGTGGGGGAAATCATATCTAAAATGAGAGGGCAGCATAAACTCTGCATTTACAAAATGCAATTACAAGGTCAATTTCAGAATTTCCTTTTCAATTCAAATGAAGCTGTGGACTCTGTTTTCTATTTTTGGAACCTTTTAAACAAAAGGATATTATTTTCCATATTCCATTCACCCAACAGATGATTTAAAATGGTTTTCATGGTTAATGTCTCTGCACCTTAATTTACCACAGAAAATATAATAATCTGTAGATCTCCTCTACAACTTACTTTGTGAGGGAAAAACAAACAAACAAACAAAAAAAAAACCTTAAATAAATGCTTTCAAAGCTGGAGCAGCTGCTTGTCAATTAAGTGAAGCTTTTTATTGGTTCTCTGGTCTTTTCTCGACACAGATTTTCTTCATTAAAATTTTTTTTTTTAATTTATCCCCCTTTTCCTGTTTCTGAATGTGTTTTTGTTAAAGGATAAGCAATAAGAGCAAGCTATTACACAAGTCTGACTCAGATTCCTTTTAATATTTCTTTTCAGCTTTAGGAAATGGGCTGAAAACATTGAGGTACAATTGAAAAAATTGAGGTACAATTCTGTATCACTTAATTCTTAAATGGGATGTTCCAAGTACTGATTCTGTCTTTAAAATATATGATACATGTCCTATAAAGAAAATACAAGCATCTAAATTGTTGCAGTATAGGTACATTGCAGCACTTAGCTATTACTGCAAAAAGTTTCCAATTTAAGAGGAAAATAGCTCAACTGCTTAAGGAAACAAATATTTTAATTTTTCTTTCTCCTTTTTTTTTTTTTTTTTTTAAGATTGTAAGAAGGCAATGAAGATGATTAATGTGGTCCCAATATCATAAATTTGGCAATGAAAACAACTCAACTAAATATGTAACTTTCATTCTTCTACCAGTTAATTTATTTTCATAATAAAGCAGCATCTAATAGGAGGATTTTGTGAATGTAGTCACTAGAATCTGCACAGACACATGCAGCACTGTGGATCCTTTTTATTTACTCATTAATTCCATCTGGTTGATTCCATAAACTAAAATGGGGTGAGGGTAGGGAGAAAGACTGTTGTCAAGAATTATCCTTCTCCCTAAGATGAAATGGAGAAGTTCAGATATCAGTCATGGAAATGTTAATGACCAGATCAACAAAACATAAATCCCAAGGAGAGCTTGCTTTCATTAACTGGTATCTTTATGTTTCTTCTCTGTCTCTCTGTCTTTCTGTCTCTCTCTCTCATTGTAATTACATTTTGTCTCAAGCAAATGACCTTTCTTCAAATGCAGCTGGCAATCTTTAATTGGAATTTCTTTTTATTTAAACCTGGAGAAACATCCCATTCAAACTTTTCTTTTCCTCCCTTCTGTCCACCTTTAAACTTTGCTCATTGAAGAATGAACCTTATTTCCATGGCGTTATTTTAGCATAAAATTATGCTTGTTGAAAGAGAATAGGAGGAAGGCATGAGTTAAACCAGCACCAATAACTCTGTGTGGTTATTTGGGAAGAACACCCTCCTGAAAAACCTGTCCAGTGATGCCAAGTCTTTGCACAGAAACCACTAGATGTTGTAATAGAGAAGTATGTGATGTGTGGTCTTACAGATAGGGATTCAAGCAGGGACGTTCCAAAATATTGTGGCTGAAAGTCAGTTACTTAACTGAGATGTTTTATTGTGAAATAGGGTCATGAAAGCTGCCGTTTCTTAAAGCAATCTTCATGTTGTGTGTATACTTATTAAGAGAGAGAAAATTCAGGGCCTCATTTTGAAATGAAATACTCACAAAAAGTTTCTCTTACCTCCTCTTGTTACAAACTGAAGAATGTGATGATAGATCTCAAGGAATAACAAAATTGTATATATGCTGTATGCAGTGGGTCATAAAATCAAAGACTAGGAAAAAAAAAAAAAAACTTTTTTTTTTTTTTTTTTTTTTTTTTTGGTCTTAGTATCACAGTACTTTTTAAAGCCAAACATTGCTGGAATTAATGGAATAAACAGCATTTCTTAGTGTAAGCATGTATTTGCTGGGAAGATCTGTATTGATTATTGTACAACAAGTATTAAAAAACTGATTTACACTTCACTCCTACAGTTTTTCAGTAGTTCTTAAGTAAATGCTAATAAGAATTTCTATTACTTTGAATTGTTTTATAGATTTAAGTTTGTTAGATTTGCCACCAAGCCAGTTGTTATATGGAAGGGCTATGCAATGTTACTGGAACATATTAGGTATTTTACACTTACAGATAAATCTGTAGTTTGTGCTTAGTCAATATTACTGGATGCAGTATTGAGACTCAGTAAAACAGTGCATTGCAATCTTCTAATATCCTATTTAGTAGGAAAATTCTTAATTGTTTTAAATAATCAATGTATTCTCTTGAAAATTCAAGAAACCAGTTAAAGAGATAGATTTCCTTTTTCTTATTTCATTTTTTAATTTAAGTTTCACATTTTAATACCAGATGGCATAATTATATATAAACAAACATATGTTCACACATATAAACACAGGAACACATATAAATCTAAATCTACTTTTGAAAAGCCTATGTTAAATGGTTTTGTAAATATATTTATTATAACAAAATAAAGAATCATCTCAGATTTGGGAGATCTTTTCCTGAAGATTGGTAAGTGCTTAGGTATCTTTTTGTAGAACTCAATATGGTATGAAAATTTGGATTTATTAAAAGAAGTCTTTTCATTTATTTAATCCCATAATATTATTATTTTATTTTCTGCTAAAAGGATGTCTAAGTGTCAAAGTGCTATGAGAAAACTGGGTCTTCAAATGCTCTAAATATACCCTATCTAGGTGTTAGTTCAATATGTCAAAGTCACAGCCCTTATTCCTCTGGAATGAATGGCACCAAATGGAGGCATTCCAAAAGAATGATTAAAATCATATTGGCGTAGCTTTATTCTCTGAATTTCTTGTGGCTGCTTTATAACCTAGACACACTGGCTGAGCTGGATAAGTGGCTATGGCTCCATTGCCTGCTCCTTTCCTTTCCAATCTCCTATCTCTTAATAAACTCCAGGTTAGGAATATAGTTCTTATTATTGAAAACAAACTTCATATATCTCCCCATAGTTTCTTTACCATATATTGTTGGGGCATCTTCTGAAGCTTGAGGACCTGCTCTGCCACTTTACAGCAGCTAAGGGTGTAGCAAATGTCGGCATCACCAGGGAACTGCTCCCATTTGGCAGTACAATATTATCCTTGGAATATTCTGAAATACCCATTCAGAAACCTGCCTCCAATTTGGGTAGGCTTTAAATGAAGTATTCCATTTGGGAATTTTTTTCTCTGATGCTTCTAGAAAAATATGTTACCTTTCATTTCATGTAGAAAGTACTGCCTACCTAGTATATATTTAGGTATCTTATTTTAAAAATAATTATTCATATATGTACACACATCACATATACATAGATAGACTATATATGTATTTTATGCACATGTATATTTAGTGTAAACAGCTTTTTGAAAGCAAGTTTTTGAATGATAAGATTTTAGTAAAGGAAAATCCTCTTAATTTTTCTATGAATGACTCTTTTTTACCCAAATCATAATTGTTAAGTTCTAAATATCAGTAGGTGGATGCAAGGATGCTTTTGAAGACAGAGGGTACCCTTACTGAGGTATTATCATCTGTTGTTCCAATTCTTCAGCTTCACATGTCCATTAAATAGATGGTGAACATTCAGGAAGCCTTCTTTTTTCCTCCAAAATATATAAAGTCTTCCTAAATGGAAACCGTTTCAATAAATTATAACTAATATTTTAGTTTAAAGTTGTATAAAAATATATACCATGGGTGATTAAAATGCGTAGACTATTAAGTAAAATAATCTTTGCTTCACACGTAGCTTTATATCTTTGCCAAGTCAACTTTTCTTTCACCACTCATACCCCAGCTACTTTTGATTTCCTATGAATTTCATTATGTAGAAAGAATGCTAGTTTACGTAGGACACCCAGGCACTAAATATTATAATTACTCCATGTTCTCAAAGGAGATTTCCCTAGACGTTTCTGGAAATTGTTTCATTATCTCACTCAAAACCACCTGGATAGCACATGCTCTGCTGATTTAGAAAGGGAACTTAGGAGGGTTTCTAAGATAGGATCACTGAAAAACTCTATTATATCTTTCATTGTCTGGGTTACAAAGGATCAAAAGAAGATACTGATGAAATTGCTGGATCTAGAATTTATTCTAGGTATTGTCTAATAAAAAATCAGTTGAAATGTATGCCTAAGGAATTCCATATGGTGTCTTCATTTATAATGTCACAGGGAGAGACAAAATTCTTCATGCATTTGGGCCTTTTTCTTTTTATCAGTGATACACTCCAGTGAGTCAGCATTCGAGCTTTAAGATATGGCAAAGGGACTTCAGACCTCATATTACTGTTATTATCTAAGATTGAAAGGCTTGTTAAATCTGTATAATAAGTCAGTTATGTATACCATCTTAATTAAATACATTTAGTTCGGATCATTCTAAAATATATGAATCTGAGCATGCTAGGTAAAAAGTAGGCATGTGTGAATAGTCAATTTCATCCTCGTCATTATTGTTGTTACTTTAATAAAACTTAAATTAAGCACTTATCCTATGCCAGACACTATGCTAGGACTTTGTCTAACATGTTCTACAAACCTGCCTGATAGGCATTATTATCTACTCTCTCTAGTTTAAATTGCAGTTTTGGAAGGTTAAGTAACTTATCAAGATTAATTAGTCTTGTATGTTACATGTAAGATTATTCACCTGAAAAGTCTACACTACACGCTTTCAATTATGCAGTTTAATTTTATTTTAATGTAGTGTAATAGTTAAATTTATGTGTCACTTGGCTAGATTAGGGTGCCCAGTAGTTTGGTCAAGGAAGCCTGGCCTGAATGTTACTGTGAGAGTTTGTGGATTTAACTCATTAGTCAGTTGAATGCATCTATGGCTGACTGCATCTACAGTCAACAATGAGAGAGAGTGCCTTAAGTAATGAGAGGAGTCTCATCCCATCAGTTGAAGACCTTAAAAGGAGGTCTGAAGATTTCAGTAGTCAAAAAAAAATATTTGTATCTCTACTTCAGCCAGCCAGCTTCACCTTGGGAATTCATTGAAATGTTTATCAGAGTAACCAACTTGAGACCTACAATACATAATTCAGATTTGCCAATCCCATGGTCATGAGAGTCAATCCCTATAATAAATCTCTTATTATTTACATATATATATAAATATAGACACACACTGGATGTATGTATTTTGTTGGTCTGTTTCTCTGGAGAACCCTTACCAATACATGTGGCAAGGTAGAAATATATATTAAATTGGAACAAGTGGTTAATAGTTGTCAAAAAACTGAAAATGGATTAAGATGACTGAAGGCTGAGAAAAAAGTTTTTGATTCAGGATATCAAATGATGATTTGAAATTCAACATAGTAGCATGGAAACAAAAACCAACAACAAAGATTAAAGCAAAGGAAGAAAAACCTAAGGAGAGGTCTAAGATCCATTTCGTGCCAAACATTTCTCAAGCAACAAGATCTGTACTTTCCACACGCTATCTCATTTACTATCACAACAATTCCCCAAAATGAGTATTTGCAGTCTCCTTTAACAGATGAGGGAATTGTAGGGTACAGTAAGATAAACTTAGTTTAACTTGCCCTCAGGTAGGTAATAGTGTTGCTTGATTTTGAATGAAGGTTTTTGAATCCCCAGAATATATATATATACTTTCCACTGTAGATGGACGTACACAGACATTTTATTTATGTGTATGATAAATTATCTTATTAATTTCTTTGTGCATTTCCAATAAATACTTCTAATTATAATGTTAAACAAAAGTCAGTGTCCAGTGGCATAGGGTTTTGGTTGAGAGAAAAATGATGAGAGCAAAGAACACTCTTTAGAAAATGAAAATGTTACTGATAAGGTGATAACATTTCAGAATAAAATTCTGTCTATTTTAAAGTAAGACAAAGGCCAATCACCATCCAAGTTATTGCATTTCTAACTGATGTTAAAATTTAGCAAACAAAATGCCTCCTATATTCCAGCATACACCCTTTATCTAGCTTAATTCTGTGACATAAGACACAGATAACGAAACTGTGACTTTGAGAATTGCCTGAGTTATTGTGGTTATGCTATTAACCACTGCTAATAGCAGAAACTGAATTTTTAACTCGAATTTTGTTCCACTTTCTCTACAAAAAAAAAAAACATAAAAAATAAAAAAACTTCATTGCTAACAAAATAATATATTGATTCTGTCTATATCATGAGGCTACTGAAAGCTATTTTCCATGAAGCATATCAATTGACTTGTTGTACTATGACTTGCAGGTAGATTCAAAGACTTTGGACTTTGATATGTTTGTTTCTGTAGTTGTGGGAAGTCAAAATGTTTTTCAAATCAGTATTTTTCATTTACATAAAGTAGTTAATGTATTTTTAATAAGATTAAAAATGAACATTTCATGTCTAGGTATTCTGTGACTCTTACTTCCTCACACTGATAGCCATAAACCTTACAAAGAGCTTGGACTACTGTGGTATAGCTATAACATAAAGCAAGGTATATAAAAAAGCAACTAAGTGTTCAGTGAATTTCAATAGTCTTAATTATCTATTAAAATGTTGTGAGAGCTGTAAGAAGATATGAAATTGTGAAACATATGACAACGTGGATGAACCTGGAAGATATAATGTTGAGTGAAGCAAAAGGACAAATACTTTATGATTGCCCTATTATGAACTAAATATATTATGTGAAATATAAATATATTATGTGAAATACAAATGTGTAGAATTGCATATATAAGACTGTTTCTCTTTGAAGTTGAACAAATGTAGGTTAATACGAAATGTTGATATCAGACAAAAAAAAATGACTAAGTGGAGACCAGACAAAGAGTACTACATATTGTATGATTCTATTTGTATAAATATAAATCAGTTTATAATATTAAATGAGATTGGTGGTTATGTAGGTCTGAGGAAGGAATTCTAAGGGGTGTGAAATCTTCTTTTTGGAGTAATGAAATTGTTCTAAAGTTTTTGAGATGATGTATGTACAACATTGTGATTATACTAAAAGCCATTGATTATATACTTTAGATAGAATAGCCAGAAACAGCAGCTATATACACTGGAGGAAGCATCGAGAGATTGAGAGGTGAGGAATTTTCTTGTTTGTTTGTCTATTTTTTGGTTTATTATTATTATTGAAATAATGACAATGCTCTAATAAAGACTGAAGTGATGAATGCACAGCTATGTGATTATACCAAATACTATTGATTGTACACTTTGGATGAATTGTATGTTTTATTAATATGTATCAAGAAAATCGATTTGTTTTAAAAAATGTTGCTATATTATGTATTTCTTTTTCTGCAAAATACACATTCAACACTAGAAAGTTTGTTTTTTTAATTGTAATATATATTGTGTCTGCAGAAGTTACTTAATACAAGCTCACTTTTCTTAATTATCTTTTTTCTTGAACAGAGAGTTGATTTTGATAAAATGTTTTCACAAAGAAATATCAATATTGTTGACATATACCTGGTAGAGGAAACAAAATTTTATGTAATATGAAAGGGCAGTAAAGAACCTAACTACTAGAATTAATTTGAATAGAAGTCTATGCAATGAGCCAAATTCTGACTCAAATAATAGTTGTGGTAGAATTAAGCATTTTGAGAGTTTTAAAATTATTTTTGTATATGCTTTTGTCAAAGAGAATCATAATGCAGAAGGGCAAGTTTGATAACTATCTTATTGCAAGATATGTCATTTTATGTTTTGAATTTTACACAAACTAGAAGGTAGGATGTGTGAGCGTGTTTAGTTTTAGTGATGAGAAAATTTTGATTAAAAAAAGATTTATATTGTTCAAGTGACAGAGGAGAACTTAGAGCCAATGTTCCCCATACGCTAGTTTATGTCTTTTCCCAGTACCCATCAGCCAGAAATTTCTGAATTAAAATGATCATAATCAATAATTTTCTTGTGGGCCGTGCGAAATTCTTCCAGGACAGAAGGATATCCGAGCTGGAAATGACGAGATTGCAAAGTTAATCAGAGTAACCATTTAAAGTGATTTCAAACTTTACAGTATTTTCTTTAACATAACTTAATCAGAATAAAATAATCAGTTCTAATACAAATTCAGAGCTTTCGATGTCAAAGTTCACAAGGCTCGGATTTTCACAAGGCCTTAAAAATAAGCTCATAATTTTGTTTATTCTGCTCATAAGAAAGTCTGACAGGACTTTTATATTTGCTTTACTAATAGTTTTCAGAGTTTTTCTGCTGTATCCACTTGACCAGAATGTAAATGGAATGCAGTAGTCCATGTGGGGGAAGGACATCAGTCCAAACAGGCCAATAAAGGGAATAATAAGGATTATCAAGATCAACTCCTTCATAAACAAGAAGTTTGGGATCTGGGGTGAAGCAGATAAAACAAATAAGACACGGGATTTAAAGACATATATCAGAATTAGATTTCAAAGCAAGTCCAGGAGTCTAGAAGAAAAGATTTAGGAGGTATGGAAGAACAATCTGGATTCAGGTTCACAGGCTGTTATAGGGAGAGGCAGGTGAGGCACCATCACCCATGTACAAGAAAGTGCCATGGATTTATCATATGATGCTGTACTTGTATGTATTTTATCAAAATTTCTCAAATTTAACAGGTATAGAACCAGGTTCTAGTGATGGCTATTAACTCAATTATTTAAAATATACCAGAGATAGGAAATACAAAAAAATTTATCATAATTTTAGGGGGAGACATAAAAATAAACACTTAAATTAGAGGCCTGAAGCATACACTGGCACAGTAGCAGCCCAAAGGAGAAAACTATCTATTCTACATCTCTACATCAAGACCCAGGGAAGGCTTCGGGATGAGGTAACACATTAGTTCAATATTGAAAGATCACAGTTATATTCCAAGTGGGTGAAGTTGGAAAATACATTTCAAAGAGATTGGTGTTGAAGTCATTGGCATACTGCAGAGAAGTACAAATAGTTTATTACTGAAACCAATAATTCATTTTCTGTTACATTGCCAGGGAAGCTGCATAGTGAAGTTGTTTTGGGCACACATGCTAGATCTAGACTGCCTGTTTAAGTCATGGCTCCATTGTTTAGTAATTGTGTGATTTTGGATAGGATCTATAACCTCTCAGTACCTCTCTGTAAATGAGAATAATAGAGCCTGCCCCAAAGGGTTGCTATGAAGATTAAATGAGTTAATATTTGCAAAACGTTAGAAACTCTTAGCTTATAATAAACCCTACGTAAAGGTTGAAATCAAAATGAGATGGGCAAAATTCTCCTAATAAACATATTACCACGTAGTATTTTTTTTTCTTTATTCACATTCAATGGCTATGTGTCTTAAGGAAATTTTTCATCACCTTGAAATATCTTTCAATCATTGAAAGGTCTAGATGAATTTATCATATGTTATTTTAATTTACAAGTAAGCAGAACCTTGCTTTTTTCAATTGTAATTTATTTATTGTTCTTTAGAATGAATTTTCTTGTTTTAGCATTTTTGCCATTTTACTAGAAATATAGCAACTTGCAAACTATTATCAAATGTCAAATAGTTAATATCACCAACACACCTGTTGATAAGACAAAACTAAGTTTATTATTTACTGCCCTAAGGGAGAAGACTATCTTGACAGAGCTTTGGCAGGGTGTTGGGAGAAGGAAGGCAAAGTCAAAACTTATTGAGAATTGAATTACTGTTTAAGGCGAGTCTTCCAATGTGAGGGCTGAGTAGGATTAAATGAGGATTACCATACAGCGGTTGAAGATTGGTTCAAACGGCAAGGTGTAATGTTTTGAGGCAAGGGACTCACAAAACATTTAAAGAACCTTAGGAGGCAAACTGTCTATAGATGTTTTCCATTGAAAAGTTCTTGGGAAGTTTCTGTAATGAACAATCAAGTTATTTTGCTGGGACAAAATTCTCCTGAAATCTTTGTCTTGCTAATATAGAGAACAAATTATGTGGGCGTAGATAGTTTCAGACTCCCATCACCAAGCTGTGTGTGGGGAGATTGATTTGTTTCTCACCTTTCAATCAAAATATTTTCCCTAAGTTTGAGTTTTGGGCAGCAGTGTGGTACTGTGGTGGTTGAGAGCATGGATTCTGAAACCAAAATGCTGTGCTTTGAGTCAGAATCTTCTCTCATCTCATACAAGGTACTTCACATTTTTGTGCCCCTGTTTTCACAAATGCAAGTGGGAATAATTGTAATAGTACTTAGTCATTGTCTTAGTTTCCCAGGTTGCTATGATAAATTACCACACAATGGGTTGTCTTTACAAAATGAGAGTTTATTGGATAGGGGATGTCCAAAATCAAAGTGTCACCAAGATAGTGCTTTTTTCCCAAATTCTGAAACATTCTGGTGTTGGCTACAAGTGTTCCTTGGGGTTGCTTGGATTTCCAGTCATATTTCCTTGTCTCTTCTTTCTCTTCTGTGTTCCCACTGACTTCTGACTTCTGTCTCCTCCCCATGGTTTTCTCCCACTATGTCTGAATTTCTTCTGCTTACAAAGGGCTCCAGTAAGACAGAGTAAGACCCAATCTTATTCAGTTGGGTCATAGCTTAACAAAAACAACATTTTCTAGAAATCCTATTTACAAGGGGTTCACAGTCACAGGAATATGGATTAAGAACATGTCTACATTATGTTACATAATCCCATCTCCCATAATCATGGAATATTATGATAATTGAGTATATAATACATGTAAAACTTTCAAAACAATGTCTGGCACATAGTGAGCATTCTATAAATAAAAGTTATTGAATTAAAATTAAAAGCTGCGACAATATTTTTTTATTAATGTTCCACTTTGTTACCTATGCTATAGACACTGATCCAAAATTTTAAAAATATAGTATCTTCCCTTTTTATTGTTTCATCCAGTGCATAGTAAAAAGCTTAGAAACCAGCTGGAGGATAAAGAGCTAAGGTAGACACAAATTCTTTTTTCACTCATTTTTTCATGAAACTTTCTTAAATCCTTTAATTTTTAGAATTCTCAGAGGTTTTGTCTGCAGTCCCCTATTTTTGTCATTCCAAATTCTCTAATCTTTTCTGTCAGCAACAGTGGACACCTCTCAATGTCTTAGGTATCATAGGTACACACAGGTAAACTGTGACTCAATTCAACCCCATCTATAGTTTTATGATATTCTTTTCCAAACCTGTTCTACCTACTAATATGTTTCTTATCTCAATTAACTTATCCCTTATCCTCCTACTTATATACACTTGAAATTACATTCAAGTCCTCCTAGCTTTCACTTGCACTTTCTTCACCCAGCTCCTATTATGCAATCCAGCAAATTGCTAATTCATATTAATTCCATCTTTTTATTGGCTCTCATAGTCTTACCCTTACTCAATCCCTATGGCCATTTTACTGGGTCAGATGCTTATCATTTCCTACATGAACTATTTCAATAGCCATTCAAATGATTTCATCAGATAAAATCTTTGTTTTTTATTCATCTTCTACATTGCTGCCAGGTCTTTTGCAATAAAATACAGATTTTATCAAGTCACTTATTTGCTCTAAGAACATCAATGGCTCACCATGGCTTATGACCTAAAATGTCAAAGTAGCATTCAAGGTAATCCATCATCTGGTTCTAACCTCATCTCCCAGTCTTCTTCTGTAATTTCCTTATTGCTTCAGAATCTGCAATAAACTCTCACACAGGTCCTTGCTTAATTTTCCCTTACCTGAAATAATGCATTCCTTTTTTCCATATTTCAATGTTCTTCTTATCTTTTTTGACAAAAACTTATTTATTCCACTAGTTAGCCTAAAATAATTTCTTCCTCTACTTTCTGAAAATGAGTGGTAGATCCACATGTTGGGAGGCCTGAAGCTTTTGAAATTTTTGGAATCCTGGATTAGTCAAACAGAAATTATTAATGAAAATTTTGGTATGTAAGTGAATATTTCTTAAAATGAGAAAAGAAATCACAACATAATATACGTAATTACTTGACAGTTCCCTATAATACCAATGATTTTATAATATTTTCTAAGATAGAGAGCTAAAGTTTAATTCAGTATTACCTTCAGCATGATTAATCAAAAGGCATTTTAGATTATTGTAGCTTAGAAATTCTATCAGCCCTAAAACTTGTTATTGCTAAAGTCATGAAAATTTTAGAAATATTGTCAAATTTGGGAAAGGCACTATCAACTTTCTTTTATATATGAGCTGTGCAATTTGAAGGAATTTTCCACAGACTAGCTTCTGTTTATCTTTATTTCAGAAATTTTCTCTACCACTGTGCACATGCCTCTGGTGGTCCACGCTTTAGTCCATATTGATATTGCTATATAAACACTATCCTGCTCATTTGTGTCATGACCCCAGTTGAGTACACAGTGACAATGGGGTTCATTCCTACACAAGAATGGCTGACAATAAGTTATCTCTACATGGAAGCTACTGTGAGCAACCTAACTATATGCTACTAACGCACAATTAAATGTACCTCTTAACCTACTTCCTTCTAGATGACCACTATTAATGCCCTCAGCTCCCAAAAGAAGAATAATGTCATGTAGGGGAAAACTGATTGGAAAGAGAGAGTGGGTTTCAACAACTGCGGCTTATATAACTTACACAGCATCATTCCTAGGACCCCTGCTCAAGTAAGGGTCCTGAAGGCAAACTCAGATTATCTTAATTAACTTCACTAATATGCTGGAAGCACATTAATATAACTAGAATAAAATTCATCTTATCCCATGCCTGGTATTGTATTTCACTCTATACATGTCTACATTGTCCCCTGGACTGTAACTTCAGGGTAATGTCATATCAGTGCCGTAAAATTGTTTTAAAGTGACCTGAGAAATCATCACAAATTGGAAGCAGGTTTGGCACAACTGTTGTTTGGATGCTCAATGCAATTTAGTAGCTTGCTTAATCACAAGTTGCTTCTTCAGGTGAAGAATCAGGTGAAGGGGACACAATGAATTTAAAGGTAGAGGATAAAAAGTTCTAAATTCCTTTGGCCTGAGGGCCAAGACAAGGCAGGGAAGTACCTTTAACCAGAGGTCCTGGGAGCCAGGAGTGTCTGTAGAGGGTGGAGGAGCTGATTGCCACACGGCTGAGGACAACAGCAAGCCTCAGAACCCTGCATGGGCATTGGGACCAGGAGTCAGAATGACTGGGTATCAATCTGCTTCTACCCGATGTTCAGGTCTGCACTGAGCTTTCATGCCTCAGAAGTCTAGTCATCAGTGTCCTTATCAAGAGAGTGGCATCCAGTCAATCCATATCATATCCTCACACAAATGTCTGGTTATGACTTGTAACCAAAAAAAATCTTAATTTGTTTATATTCTGTTTGTGGTCAGCATGTTCACAATGTTTCTGATATTCAAGATCATTAATATTATTTCAATACACAACAGGTGGATGAGTTTTGTCTTTGTATCCTTTCTGGTGTCTGTATCCTGTGTAAATCCAACAATTATAGATCGGTTTTAATGAAATTATTTTTGCAAAGAACTAGGAGTCATATGGAAAATTACATCTTTTCTTTCTTTACACCTTGTGATAGAGGTCAGAGATAGAGTAGTAGTAAGTAGAATTAATTTTAGATACTTCTATTTTTAAGAAACTAATTAGTGTTTTGTAGGGATTAGTTAATTCAACAGTAAGATTAAATCTTGTGATTGTGATATTTGATTCATGAAAATAACTATCAAAGACAGCCTTGACCATCTTGGGTAAAAAAGTGAAAGAGCTGTAAAAAAGAGTGAATAATTAGAAGACCACTGTTCTATCTAATAACATTAATCAAATGAGAGTATCTACAATGAAAATATTTCCTTCAAGGAAACTGCTTATTAATCGTATTTTATTATGTTAAGCCATAGATAATCAATAATATTTTGTTGCTTTTAATACATAGAAATATAAATTTCATATAATTCAAACCAGTATTTTAATATATTTTGTTCTCTATAATTTAGCTGTAAAAACAAAGAAAAAAAGTAAAATTATTTTCCACCCTTAGTCCTCAAATTGCTTTTAGTATATTATAGATTGTGTAAAGTTAGTACTCAGCTAGTGGTTATGTTACATTTAGCCGTGTTTACTGGGAACAGCAGAGAGAGATAGACAAAAGCAAATTCACCAGGGTGCTTATTTATAACACGTAATTCTCTGTACTTTCACACAATGGGCAACTTCTGTCTGTGATCTTAGATACATACTAGATGGCAATATCTAGTTTTGGCCTTTATTTAATGACAAGGGAAAAACAGGACTTGTCAGAGTTAATATAGCTAAATAATGCATTTTTTCTCAGAAGTGCACACCTCAAGTAGAACACATGTTGTAAACAGCTGCAGAATCATAACCTCTATTTTTCCCTACCATGTGTTCTCAAAAGGCTTCCATTTCTTAAGAAAATACCTTTAAGTTATCACACAGATTTTCCTAACTGCTTTCTGTGGTATGCTGATACTTTAAAACAGGACATATTTCTGACCAGTATTTCTAAGCCATAAGGACTCAAAAAAAGACTATACATAGATTATTCCTTTTTTATTTGTAGTTAGAGCAAATAAAACTGATTTTAAACTTGGCACACCAACATAGTAATAGAAATAAAATGGTTTTTATTCTATAAAAAGGTGAATGAAACCTCAAGTTTTTTTTTTAGTAAAATGCACAAACATGTAATTATGGTATTTAAAAAATCAAGTATGATTTAGAATTCATTGGATTAGTTAACAATGGAAATTCTAAAAATTAAGAGATGAATGAAGCAAACTGCAGATGTGAAAGGCAGAACTATCATAGAATATACCTTGTTGCATATACCCTGTAAAATCCCTCCCCTGGCATGTGGATGGGGCAAAGGTGAACCAGAAAGAGTGCAATGTGACCAATATTGCTGGCTTTGAAGATAGTGGAAGCAGGCCTCTCAGAGCTAGAAAAGGCAAGGAAACAATCCTCCCCCAGAGTCTTCAGAAGGAATGCAGTGCTTACAAAACCTTGATTTTAGCCCAACATCACCTATTGGGATTTCTGACCAGCAGAATTGTAAGAGAATACATTTGTTACAGCAGTTTTAGAAAAATAATATACCCACTTTCTTAGTCTCTTCTACATATTGTGTATTTTAACTCTGTCTCTGAATCATTACATATTTTCCTCCAGGAGTCTGTAGTCGTCTCAAAAGAAAGTATCATGATTTACTTATGTTTGACCCTCAGTGCTACAATGCAACATAATTCAAGGTAGGCAGCAAAATCTAAATGCTTGTATGAGTTAATGAGGATATAGATGAAATGATCTCTGGTTTTAATACCCAAAATGAGTAATCAACTGTAGTTTATGAAATAGAATAACCATCTTCTCCTTAGCATTACACCACATAGAAATTAATTTCTTATTTTCTTATGTATATAAATTTTGACGTACCTAAGTTTCATATGTGGAGGAAAAGCTGTCCCCAGGTAACTTTTGATACCCAACTTTTTTAGTTTGCCAAAGGGTTGCCGATGAAAATACCAGAAATGGGTTGGCCTTTATAAAGGGATTTATTTGGGGTAAAAGATTGCAGTTCCAAGGCTGTGAAAAGGCCAACTCAAGGCACCTTGAGAGGTGCTTTCTCTCCAAAGTCAGCTGCCACATGGTGAAGCAAGATGGCCAATCTCTGCCATGGTCTCTGCCTTTTTGCAGCTTAGGGAAACCTGGTATAGGGCTTGTCTCTTCAGGCCTCCTCCCTCAGTCTCAGTGGGTACACTTTGTTCCCAAATTCAGCTGTAAGCTATCATGCATATGGCTAATTTCTCCCTGGGCCTCAGCTCATTGAGCCTCTCAGGGGCTTCTCTCCTTGCCAATCAGTTGTGGGACAAAACTGGAAGGCCTTTCTCTCACATGGCAGGATTAAATATGGCAGCTCCCTTTAACTGTGTCTGTGTCTATCTCTTTGTGTCTCCATTTATATCAGACCCAGCTAGAGAGTGGAGCCCAACACTGGCTCATGCCTCACCTATGTAGTCCAAACAAACATCCTAAAGAGATCTTATCAAGTGATCTAATCAAAGGACCTTCAAGGGAATTTAATGCAATCAAAGATATCACACCCACAGGAATGGATTAATTTAAAAACATAATTTTTCTCTTTTGGGGGTTCATTAAATAACTTCAAACTGGCACAGCAAACCAAAAGGATGGTTCTCACAAATCATCTTTTTTCTCAAATAACTCTATTCTTTACTTGAGCGTTTTACATATTACTTTGAAAATCCATTTTATTTATTTATCAGAATGTATCAGATTGAATCAACAATGTAGCAGAATTTTATTAATCAACTTATGGTTTGGAAGTTTTAATTTATATTTCATTCCTTAGTATACTATCTTGTGCAAACTCTTCTAGAATCTAACTAGTTTCCTCACTCCCCCATCCTTCTCTCTTCAGCAGTCAATGCTTTCCAAAGTAACTAAAACTACATGAAGTCAGGTTTAAAATGGAAAACAAAATAAAACTACAAATACATGTAATGAAAAACATCATCTCCCCCTTGAACAATTGGAAATTAATTTTATCACTGTAAAAAATACAAAAAAGATATAGTGTAAGCAAGCTGTCATAAATTTGAGTAATATTTGTCAGTTAGAAAACATGTTTCTTGCTGTTTTATGGAACAGATGAAGCAGGAAATAATTAATCTCAGCATCATGCCATTGGCAGTTTCAAAAGTAGACACAACAGAAAATGTCTGAATAGTTAATTCTTTGGGGATGATTCAAAACTGCCACTACAGTCTGCTTTGCATTAGGGTGTGAAAAAAGTAAGCATATTATCCCATGCCAAAAATAAAAAATAAAAGAAACTGGTGGATTTAACTTCCATTGTAAAAGCTGACACATTCTTTATGGACTGGGTTCATTCACCAACGCATTCCAAAATTGTTTCTTTGCTCTTCATAGTCTTCTTGCATTTTGTTGTAATTAAACTCAATGTATTCAGAAATGAATGATTTAAACCCACTATTAATAGGAGGAGGTTTGATAAATATTATCTACTTCCCAACTAGCACTATTATTGACTTCCCAAGCAACACTGAGGTTGAAATTTGTCGTAAAAGAACAAAGAATACAACCTGAGATTATTATATCATGTTTATTTAAAAAGTTTTATATAAAGAAAATCTTAAAAGTGAAAGTGGTTGGTGAGTAAGTCTTACTGTATACAATGGTACATGCCAGGTAATATTTAATGTCAGTCACCACAGAGCTCATATGAGCGAATCAAAATGCATTTGCACACTAAACCAAAACTCAAATTGAAGGGAATGTAGAAAAGGGAAGTAGTGCCCTAGATCTGGTGAGGGAGGCCTGTTTGGAGACTACCGTTGTCCCACCGTCTTTCATTGTGGATGATGGCTGTGACTCACGTCAGTCTTCTGGCATTTGTAAGCTGCCTGCTTTCTGTGTCTGCCTATCCATCTGTGCAAATGGGATTCAGTGTGATTTTAAACCTGCCTGAAAATGAAATTCAGTTGCAAGGTAAGAACTGTTAATAGAAGGGAACAAATGGAATAAAGAGGTGCTGATATATTAAATTGTAACCCTACTTCATACAGCCAATTCCTTTGAATATGAAACTAACCATGCAATAACTCCTATACAATAGATGATTTCCTATGGTTAGTTTACCAGTGAATCAGGATGCTGCTAAAGTATTATGCAAAACCAGGTGCCTCTCAGGTCAAAGTCAAGGTGACAGTATTGTTTAGTATGTGTTGGGCTACACATCTTTGCCAGTTTAAACTCAAGGAGCATACTGTTGTGTAGTATTTCCCTTCCCATAGTAAATCCCATTCGATTCAACCTCAAAAGGAAGCCACCTTTATTTTTTTGTAATTCGTTAAGCTATAGCTTAGTTCTAATTGGCTGTAGTTGACTACAATTTGAGACCTTTATCAACTATCACCTTTGTTGAATTTTATTTGTGGTTCTTACCGAAAGTATTCTGGGTACCTGTGATGGACTTCTAGCACAAAAAACAATAAGGTTAAAGACCCACCACTTTAATTTAGAGGGAAGAAAGGAAATATTCAGATTTAAGACAAGCTACCTAAATAAAGCTTGTATATATTGTATAAAACATTATACAATTTTACAAACTGATTAGAGCTTTGTAAAGAGTTATACCGCAAACTAGATGGAATCTCACTAACTTATATTTCCTTTTCTGGCATAATAAACAGCTCAATGAACCTAAACATTTTGGCTTTTAAAAAGTGCACATTTTGTTAGATCTCATAAATAAAATGAATATTAATATTTAAAAAGAGCAGCAGAAGCTATATTTGATTGTACAGAGGAGCACTGAAATGAATATTTAATATGGTGTCCACTTAGGGTACTTTAAATATAATTACTGGCATTTGTCCAGATAAAGAATAAAGGAATGGGGAGGGGGGAGCTACATACTGCTTATTTTAATTAGGTGAAATCATTTGCACCAATAAAGCATGACAGCCTGCATAATGAGAGGAGAGACCCATGTTTATGGGAGAATTATTGGTGACAAAAATTTTGGCAGTATGAACATTTTTCTGAGACAGTTGAAATCCACTGTTTTATCTTTTCATTCATAATTTCCTGCAATGCCTTCTAAACAGTAAACTGATGTCACACAGGAGAGAACACTGGAAAGTGTTCCTTTTTTCCTATGTTCAACAAAGATAAAGATAATATGTTTGGAGTATTTGTGAAGATGGAGAATATCTAAAAAGTTGCAATGACTGCTATTGTGTCTGTTTCTCACAGATATGTGTGTGTGTGTATGTGTATACTTGTTTATCCTACTTAAAATATGTTTATAAATCAGTTGAAACAGATAAAACAGAGAGGTATTGTAGGCTACCAGGATTTTGCTCCTTATTGTTTTCTTCTTTCCCTATCTTAATTTTGAGAGGAACATAAAAAGTTTAGTTCATAGTTCTAGCATTCTACCTTTTTCCTTAAAACTTTAATTTAATGTAAATCAATATTATATAAAGATAGCTGTTTTTGCTATTATTAAAATATTAAAAAAGTTTTTTCTTTCAAATTGCTAGCACAAAAACTATATTGCTTTAAGAAACATGATGCATTTCTTGTCCATAGCTAATGTAAAAATATACCACAAATGGGGTGCTTAAAACAAAAGACTTTTATTCTCTCACAGATCTGAAGGCTAGAAGGCTGAAATCAAGTTATTGGCAGGGCCATGCTCTCTCTGCAGTTTCTAGGAAAACGCCTTCCTTGTCTTTTCCTAGATTCTTGTGGCCCCAGATATCCCTTTACTTGTGGCAGCACAACTCCAATCTCCGTCACCATCTTCACGTGGCCTCTACTCTCTGTGTCTGTCGTTTGCTTTGTCCTTTCTCTTCTTTTTAAGGGCACCAGTCATAATAGATTAAGGGCTCACCTTACTCCAGTATGATGTCATCTTGACTTATCTAATTATAACTGCAATGACTGCATCTTCAAATAAGGTCACCTTTTGAACTTTGAACCATAGGGGTTAGGATTTCAGCATATCTTTTGGGTGGACATAAGTAAACTCATTACAAAGAAATAAATATCTAAACACAAAACCATAAGCTAAAAACATGAAGATTGATAAAATGTGCTGCATAAATTTCCTGTCTAGCAAAAATTAACAGAATCAACATTTTAACAAATGATAAATAAACTGAAGAAAAAAATTTATAAGAAATCTGTGAGTTCCCATCCATGAAGGGGGCTGGGACTCATCGTCCTACTGATGTGGCCTGATCAAAGCCATAATCACTCTTTAATAAAGGAAAAGTGAAACCTCTGAATTCAATATAATCTAATATGCCCAGAGGACCAGACCAGTTTACATACATAATCCAATATCTATTTTTGGAATTTATAAACAATATCAAGCTGTTATACTGAATAAAAATGAATTAAAATCCTAGTCAGTTTATGAGTCACATGAAATTCTGTAAGTTGTTTTCAGACATGTACAAAGAAAACAGTAGATTTTAGTAAGATTCTCTAGTAAGGCCCATGAAAGAAATGATATTATCAAGTTGACCAAGTTAACACTTGTGCTCTATTACCTCAGAGTTATCACAGAGAGATGAGAAGACAGAAATAAGTGGTGGCTACAAATTCTCCTCTAATAAAATCCTTCTTATAGAAGTATGACCATATTGATTGAAATATTGTCCAAAGGCCTGAAAACTATTTCAGAGGAGATAGGAAAATAGAACATTACTCTTTCGTCTCAAAATATTTTATTATTGTTGTTGGTTTTTTACTGAAAAACTAAAAATTAATCTTTAAATCTTCACTATATTTTAAGGTCCACTAGCAAAATTGCTGTGCAGACTGTAAACTCCATAGTGACATTGAGTGTTTCTGATTTTCTCCAAACATTGTACTTATCACATTGCCTGGTACACAATAAAGTAACAAAAATATTAGTTGAATGAATAAATGAAGCTTCTTTTTATTTTTCTATGTACACACATTTTCACATTTTTATTTAAAATATAAAGCAATGACCTGCCCACTGAATAACCATGAAATGTTTGCTCTTTAGTTGTGTAAGAAAAATAACATACTATTATCCACACTATAACCATGTACGTTTTATCTCATACTTCAAGCCAAGCATATGTGTTTAATCTTGTTATTTAAAAAACACTGAAGGTTTTAATAATTTCCCTTCCTAGTAATTGTTGCTATTAATTAAAAATATATATAGCATCAATCCTGGGTAATAGCATAACTAATTGACAGGAGATTCTTTTCTAAAAATGCTGCTGTGTAATTTGTTTGATTGGACTAATTATCCTTATTTTTCTTGACCCCTTCCATGTTAATTCTCAGTGACTGTAATGATGATAACTGGTGAGAGGGGAATCATTAAGAGTTGGATCTTGTACCAGACTCAGCCGGCACAAAACCAGTGATTTCAGCAGATGTTTCGGTTTGTTGCACCAATGAAATCTGTATCCACAACCACTCCCTTGCCTTTAATGATGGGGTGGCCAAAATTCAGGAAGGGGAGCTTTCTACATGACACCCAAGGAAAAGTGCTAACAGATTTCATTTCCCATACTTAAATTTTTTTTGCAGAGTAGATGAAAGAGAACATACAGCAAAACACTGCAAAGAATCCATGCCTTCTGCTGAATGTACTACTCTGTAGCATTCCTTA
The DNA here is from genome assembly GCA_026826555.1 of Tolypeutes matacus. NCBI lineage: Eukaryota > Metazoa > Chordata > Mammalia > Cingulata > Chlamyphoridae > Tolypeutes > Tolypeutes matacus. The sequence goes on from JAKSZT010054334.1 coordinate 218,475, forward strand.
TGTCCCATCCTTAACATTTGTTTCTTGACCTGACCTCAGCATGGCACAGAGCTGAGGTTCTGAGTAGTTCAGTAATTCAAGGGATCTGCCCTCCTCGAGGGTCTTGCTGCGTCCCACTGGGAGAGGCGTTCATTCAGGATTTCTGAGAACAAGAGCCTTTTCATAACCTCAATTACCACAGGGTCAATATGCAACTATGTGTTTTCTAGTGGTACTTAGGTTGCCTGGCAAGCAGCTGTAGCCTGAGAGCTGCTCTGAAACTAAGTTAAACTGTCATCAGTGCCTGTCTCTTAATAACAGCAGCAATAGAGAATATTTTTCTGATAATTGGTTTTCTGAGCAGCCAGACCTGGGATTTGACTCTTGAACAAATAAAGCCTTGTCAGGATTAAACCCCCATTAGTAATTCATAAGAAATTTCTGTCCAATTTGTGCGTGTGGTTTTGATAGAACAAAAGAAAATTAATTTCCTGAATAAAAGACCTCATATGCTTTAACTTTATTCATATATTTCACTTTTAAGAGGTATATTAGCTCATTCCAATAAATATATTTATGGTCTGCCAAGAGATTCATGCATAAGAATTGAAAATTACCATGAAGCTGATGGCATTCTGTCAATTGATTGAGAATCTTTCCATCTCTGCAGTGTTCATACATTCAGTGAGTTCTTGCTGTAGGTCAAAAATATGGTATGAAAAGGGCATTACGATGAAATGAATCAAGTGATCCGATTAGAATAAAAACAATGTTGAGCTTGGCAAAACCCAAGTTAGAATGTTTCCAATCAAAAGTGAAAACTAAACCAAATGGTTTAATTTAAAGTCTACTATACAGCCTTATTAAGAAACTAAATGTGTTGAACTCACATCCACTTAAATGTTTACGATATATTATAAATATACATGTTTTATGCATTATGAAAGCCTCTTTTGATCTCCCCAGAGAACCACAGACCTTACTGAGAATTGCTTTAGCCTGAAAGGCTTTTGGAGAAAATCCATTAAGGCATACAGAAAATCACATGTTATCATTTTGAGATAATTTATTCTTTTTTAAAAAGTGTTTCGCCTATAGTAGTTTAAGAATTTAAATAGGGATGTTCTCTAATGCTATTGTGGCTATATTTATGGGGTGTGTGTGTGTGTGTGTGTGTGTGAGAAAGTTAAAAAAATATTTAGCAATGTTTAATTGCTGAATATTTAAAACTTAATCCAGGAGGACACAGGCAAAATAGTGGTCTATTCTTAATTTTAGTATGCTGGCTTTTATACACAGTAATATTCTTTAAGTACTTCTTTATTCCAAAGATTTTTTGTAATTCAAAAATTCCAATGATTCTCCTTTATTCTTCCCAAACTTCTTCATAAATGACATCCTATTCTTCAGTTATTTCCTGAAGGACTCTAAAAAAGCTATGCTTACACATACATTCCTGGGTACCACCTTTACACCATAATACATATATCCCATTTCTGAGAACAATGCCTGACATGTAGAGGCACTCGAGCATTATTTGTTAAATTAATGAATATCTAATTTTTTGGATAAACAAAACAAAGAAAGAGTTACTGGTGGGTGCACATGGCAATGAAAAGTTTAAGATGTTGCTAGGAATACTTGAAAAAGTATGAAAAAATTGCCTTCATAACTCAACAGACCTTATAATTCAAGGCTCAAATAATCTTTGTGTTTCCAGGCTTAAGTCAATGTAATCATATATACAAAAAAAAAATCTGACCAGATGAGAATGATTGTATAGTGAGGAACTATTTCTAAATTTCAAGCAAATGTATAGGCTTTTCAGCTGTATAAATTCTATCTGAAAAAGAAAATGAATACATAGATGAATTGATTTGAGTATTGGTTCATTTCAGGCAAATGAGCTTTCACCTCAGTGGTAAATTATGGTAGAATATATATCTGTATCAACATGGACCACATAATAGGCCATTGCCATAACTGAATCTTAAGGACTATCTTTTAAATAATTGAATCCACCAGTTAGTTATCATATGTCATTTAGATGTTTAAAAAGAAAATGAAAATAATTATGGATAATTTTTATGTACTAGTTACCATCACACAGATCAGTTTAATTCCCAAAATGACCTATGAGTGATGAATTGAGAAAGGAATCTCACTAATATCTATCATGCCAAAAGGTCAAGACTGTTATAGAAATTGTAACTGTACACAAATACTTACTCAGAGAATGAGTGAGACAAAGACAGAGGAATGGGAAAAGTGAAGGGGGATAAAGTGCTGTGAGGTTTGCTCATTGACCACATGTATTGTTTGGAGATTAATACCCTTGGGTAAGGATGACCTGAATCTCTGGAAGTGAGTGGCAAAACCCAGGAGAGTGAGCTTAAACTCATTAATTCAGATCCTATATCCCAGTAGATGTTGTTGCCATGACTGAAAGTGTAAGAGAAAAAGGAGAATTGGAGGTATTGCCAGGACCATGCCAAGTGCTGAATATCTCTTCTGTAGGCCAATGGTAGTGTAGAAGCTGGGGCAGGAACTATCTCAACCAGAGCAGACAGAGCTCTTGGGCTCCCATATCACTTGTCTCACAACAATGCTGTAAAACAAATCCCATATTCTGTGGTATCAGATGAGAAAATTAAAGTTACTAGAGATTTCAAAGAACACACAATTAGAACATGACCCATTTAAGAACAAATCTTAAATCTGATAGCAAATTGTGAGCTCAGTTCACATATACACATGGATGAGTGTGTATGTGCATATATGTATGTGCGTGGGAATGGGTTTTGGAAGTTTCTGTGGCCAGCATATGGTTTCAAAATGCAACTTAAATAAGCAGATATTATGATGATTGTATCAGTTTTCTATTTCTGCATAACGAATTACCACAAACTTTGCTACTTAAAATAGCACACATTTACTATCTCACAGTATCTGTAGTTTAGAGTCTGGGTATGATTTAACTGGGTTCTCTGCTCAGGGTTTCACAATGATGAGGTCAATGTGTCAACAAGGGCTGCAATATCATCTGAAGCTCAGTGTCTTCTTCAAAGCTCATTAGTTGGCAGAATTCAGTTCCTTGTGTTGTAGGACTGAGGTACTCAGCTTCTAGAGGTTATCTGTACACAGTTCCCTGCTGTATTAGTCAGCCAAAGAGGTGCTGATGCAAAGTACCAGAAATCTGTTGGTTTTTATAAATGGTATTTATTTGGGGTAAAACTTACAGTTACAAGGCCCTAAATAGTCCAACTCAAGGTACCATAAGAGGTACTTTCTCACCAAAGTCAGTTGCCATTTGTTGAAGTAAGATGGCAGGCCTGGTCTCTCCTTCCTTCTTCCTCTTAAGGCTCTGTGGGCCCAGTTTCTTCTGATCTCAGCTGTAGGCTGGCATGGTGGTTTGCTTCTTTCCAAGCTTCCTCAGGTCAGCTGCTCTTTCTATCAGGCAACTGGCTCATCTCTCTTCCCAAGACTGCAGGATCAAAGTTCTCTCCTCTGCTGCATCTATGGAACTCTCTTTCTTCCTGTGCCTTCTTCAGTGTGTTTTCTTGAGTGAGTGTCCATTTTTATAGCCCACCAAGGGGGCAGAGACTTAAACTGAGTTATACCCTACTGATGTGGTCTAACCAAAGCCCTAATCATAACATAATTTAATAAAAGACATCTCAGCTGAATCTAATACAATCAATGGGTATTATGCCCAGAGGAATAGACCAGTTTACAAACATAATCTTCCTTTTTGGAATTCATAAATAATTTTAAACTGCTACACCTGCCATGTGGCTCTTTCCAGAACATGGTAGCTTGCTTCTTCAAGACCTTGTTACTTCTTTGATCTCTGAACCCTTGGCTGTATTTTGAAGGACATACTGATTAAGTCAGACACAACCAGGCTAATCTCTCTTTTGATGAACTTGAAGTCAACTGATTATAGACCTTAATTACATTTAACAAAATCCCTTCACATTAGCCATATAAGGTAACATGGTCATGGGAGTGAAATGCCATCTCCTTTGCCATACTTTCCTAGATAGAATCACGCTATAGTTCCTACCCACACTCAAGGGCAGGATATTATAAAAGAACATTACTTATTGGGAGTCTTCTTAGACTTCTACCTACTACATAGTTGGCAATAACAAGCCATATAGGGCATGTCTTCTTAAACCAGCATCATTCAAACTTTCATGTTACATGCCTAGTCTACATATCCATTTGTGTTTTCCAACTATTACTTCTACATTAATATGGTAAAAACATATACATATATATTTGAATTTCTTTTTTTTTTTAATTTCTTAAAATTAATAGGTGCTTAGTGGAAAATCAATTAATTTTAGATATACAAAGAATTGTTTATTCTTATCACCCACCTTTAAGCAGTCAAAACAAAGTCGTCATGTGGGGATCTGTGGAAGGAGGCATTTACTTTTTAAAAATGAATACTTGCTTCATGTCTTATTTCTATACTTCAGTTCTCAAAAAATTTACCTCTAAGCCCTCTCTACTCAAAGAATGGAACATTTATCAACTACATCGACTGGAACTTTGCTTGAAATGCAGAAACCCGGGATCCGGGCAAGATAACATCAGTTTAAGGGTGGACTCACCATCTCTCTCACCAAAAACGACTGAGTGGGGGTAAGATCCTACCCAAGTGAGCTGTTTTGGGAACCTATAAAGCAGGAGGCCTCAGGCATCGATCTAGAGAGAGCTGGACAAAGAGCTCAAGGTGCTGCTGACTTGTTTCTTGTTTGGTGTGTTTCCTCTTCCTTGATTTCCCTTTTTCTGTGTATACTGATTTTGTCTACCAAAGCTTTCTTTTTTCCTTCCTTTATCTTTCTATCTTCTGCTTTTTGTTTTTGTTCTTACATTCCACCTATCTTTATTTAGTCCTCAATTTTTCTGGTTTTAATTTCTATCTCATCTATTCTGTTTTCTTGTTTTTATTAACTTTTACTCTTTTTAGCCTTTCTTTTCTCTTCCCCTAGCTCCTCATAATTCTGGGCTTTTAATTCATTGCATATATTTTCCTCTATTTGGTTTCCCATTTCATTATAGCTACTCCACTTTTTTATTCCTATTACTCTATGCTGCTTTCATGAGTTAAATATTCATTTTCCTAGGTCTTATATGGTTCCTTTTCTGGATTTTACTATTATTATTACTATTATCCTTTTGTTTTCTTACCTCTTTCTCATTCTCTGGCCCTAATCTTTTTCCTTCAAGGGGACATAGAAAACAGGAAGGAAATAGAACAAGAAGAACAAAGTGTCAAAGGGAAAACTTAACACACACACAAAAAAAAACAGCAGATAAATAAAGCCCTAGAGTAGAGAGAGAAGCTAATCAACTGAATAAATCCATCAAGATAAAAAGATGACCAGACATCAACAAAAAAATTACAAACAATACCAAGAAACAGGAAGACATGGCTCAGCCCAATGAACAAGCCAAAAACCAGGAAGAGATGCAGAACATTGAACAATTAATCAAAGCTGTACAAACAAATATCATGGACCAAATTAATGAAGGAAGAGATTAAGGATATTAAGAAGACACTAGGAGAACATACTGAAGAAATTATAAACATACATAAAAATATAATGGATATGATGGTGATGAATGGCACAATCCAAGAAATCAAAAAGAAACTGTAAGCACATAACAGCAGATTTAAACACACAGAGGAAAGAATTAGTGATGTGGAAGACCATATATCTGAAATCAAATAGTAGGACAGATAGATTCTACTGAAGAAAAAATCCAGCAGATACTTAGGGATTAGAACGACAACACAAAATGCACAAGCATACACATTATAGGCATCCCAGAGGAAGAAGAGAAGGGAAAGTGGATGGAAGGAGTGTTGGAGGAAATAATGGTGGAATTTTCCCAACCTTATTGAGGGAGATGGTTGTACATATTCAGGAAGTGCAGTGCACCCCAAACAGTATAAATCCTAACAGGCCTACTCCAAGACATATACTTGTCAAATGGTCCAATGCTCAAGACAAAGAGAAAATACTGAAAGTAACAAGAGAAAAGAGAACCATCACATAAAAGGGAAGCTCAAAAATATTTAATGCTGATTTCTCATCTGAAACCATGGAGGCAAGAAAGCAGTGGTATGACATAGTTAAGGTACTAAAACAAAAAACAAATTCCAGGCAAGAATTCTCTATTCAGCACAGCTGAGCATTCAAAAATGAGGTAGAGCTCAAAAATATTAACAAATAAACAGAAATTAAGAGAGTATGCCAATAAGAAACCTGCCCTTCAAGAAATACTAAAGAGAGTTCTGCAATATGAAAGGAAAAACCAGGAGAGAGAGAGTTGGAGGAGAGTGTAAGAACAACTAAAAAAACAAAAAGAAAATCAAAAGAACATATAACATACATAAACCCAAACATTATGGCTAATGTAAGTAATTCCTTGAGAGTAATAATATTGAATGTTAATGGATTAAACTCACCAGTCAAGAGATACAGATTGGCAGAATGGATAAGGAAATATAACCCATCTATATACTGTCTGCAAGAAACTCACCTTAGACCTAGGGATTCAAGGAGGCTAAAAGTGAACAGCTGGAAAACAATCTAACAAACAAACAATAACTAAAAACAGGTGGGAGTAGCTATACTAATATTGGACAAAATAGACTTTAAATGCAAAATTATTGTAAGAGACAAGGATAGACACTATATATTAATAAAAGGGGCAATATTTTAAGAAGAAAGAACAATCATAAACATTTATGCACCTAACCGGGGTGCCTCAAAATACATGAGACAAACACTGGAAAAACTAAATGGAGAAATAGAAGTCTCTACAATTATAGAGGGGGACTTTAATACAGAATTATTACCACTAGACAGAACATCTCAACAAAGAATCAGTAAAGAAACAAAGACTTTGAAGAATAGATTAGAGGATCTGGAACAAATACACATAAACAGAACACTACACCCAAATACAGTGGGATATACATCCTTCTCGAGTACACATGGATCATTCTCCAAGATAGACCACATGTTGGTCCACAGAACAACTCAAAATGAATTCAGAAAGATTGAAATTATACAAAAAATTTCTCCAACCATAATAGAATGAAGCTGGAAATCAGTAAGGGCCACAGAAACAGATTAGGCACAAAGATATGAAAATTAAACAACACACTCTTAGACAAACAGTGGGTCAAGAAGGAAATTTCAAAAGAAATCAGTAACTACCTTGAAACGAATGAAAATGACAATACAATATATCAAAACTTATGGGATGCAGCCAAAGCTGTACTGAGAGGGAAAATCATACCATATATGCATGTATCAAAAAAGAAGAAAAGCTAAAATTGAAGACCTAACTGAACACCTGGAAGAATTATAAAAAGAACAACAAACTAACCCCAAAGGAAGTAGAAAGAAGGAAATAACAAAGATTAGAGCAGAATTAAATGAAATAAAAAGTAAGAAAGCACTAGAAAAAATGAAACCAAAAGCTGGTTTTTTGAGAGGATTAAATATTTTGACAAACCCTTCTAGACTAACAAAGAAAAAAGAGAGAAGATGGAAATACACAAAATAAGAAATGAGGAAAGGGATATCATGATTAACCCCATAGAAATAAAGGGTATCACAAGAAGATACTTTGAAAAATTATATGCCAACAAGGATAATTTAGAGGAAATGGACAGATTCCTAGAAACACACAAGCTGATTACATTGACAAAAGAAGAAATTAATGAACTCATCGTCATTGACGTCAACAGACGATCACAAGTAAAGAGATAGAATCAATCATCAAGTAAGAAGAGCCCAGTACAACACGGCATCTCAGGTGAATTCTACCAAACATTCCAGAAAGAACTAACATCAATCCTACTTAATCTCTTCCAAAAAAATAGAAGTAGAAGGAACAATGAATAACTTATTTTATGATGCCAACATTACCCTAATACCAAAGCCCAACAAAGATGCCACAAGAAAGGAAAATTACAGAACCATCTCTCTAATGAACCTAGAAGCTAAAATCCCCAACAAAATACTTGCTAATCATATTCAACAAACATCAAACAAATTATACACCATGACCAAGTGGGTTTCATCCCAGGTATGCAAGGATGTTCAACATAAGAAAATCAACCATTGTAATACACCACATAAACAGATTGAAAGAAAAAAATCACATGATCATCTCTAGAGATGCAGAAAAAGCATTCAGAAAAATATAGCACCCTTTCCTGATAAAAATACTTCAAAAGATAGGAATAGAAGGAAACTTTCTCAACATGATGAAGGGTATAAATGAAACAACCTACAGCTAACATCATATACAATGTTGAAGTCCTGAAAGCTTTCCCTCTAAGATCAGGAACAAGCCAAGGATGCCCACTATCACCGCTCCTATTTAACATTGCCTTAGAATGCCTTGCTTGAGCATTGAGGCAAGAAAAAGATATAAAAGGCATCCAAATTAGAAAGGTAGAAGTGAAAATTTCACTATTTGCAGATAACGTGATCCTATACATAGAAAGCCCTGAGAAATCTGCAATAAAGATTCTAGAACTTATAAATGAGATCAGTAAAGTTGCAGGTTACAAGATCAATGCACAAAAAACAGTAGCATTTCTGTACACCAATATTGAGCAATCTGAGGAGAAATTCAAAAAAAAAATACCATTTACAATAGTAACTAAAAAATCAAATATCTAGGAATAAATTTAACTAAAGATGGAAATAACGTATTCACAGAATACTACACAGCACTGTTAAAGGAAACCAAAGAAGACTTAAATAAATGGAAGAATGTTTCCTGTTCATGGATAGGAAGACTAAATATCATTAAAATGTCTATCCTACCCAAACTAATATACAGATTTAATGCAATCCCAATAAAAATCAACACACTATTTTTTACTGAATTGGAAAAACTAACTATGAAATTTATTTGGAAGGGCAAGAGGCCCCAAATAGCCAAAAAGACATATTGACAAAGAAAAATGAAACTGGAAGAATTAAACTACCTGACTTTAAAACATACTACAAAGCTACAGTGTTCAGAACTGCATGGTATTGGCACAAGGATAGAAATACCAACCAATGGTACCAAATTGAGAGTTCTGAAAGAGATCCTCGCATACACAGTCATCTGATATTCAACAAGGCCAACTAGCCCACTCAACTGGGAGAGAATAGCCTCTTCAACAAATGGTGCTTGGAGAACTGAATATCTATATCCAAAAGAATAAGAGAGGAATACCATCTCATATCTTATACAAAAATCAATGCAAGATAGATAAAAGATCTAAATATAAGAGCCAAGACCATAAAGACCTTGGAAGATAATGTAGGGAAGCATCTACAGGATATTGTAATAAGAAATGGTTTCATGAACTTCACTCCCAAAGCACAGGTAGCAAAAGAAAAAGAGTAGATAAATGGGACCTACTCAATATAAAACCTTTTGTACCTCAAAGAAGTTTGTCAAGAAAGGGAAAAGACAGCCTACCCAATGGGAGAAAATATTTGGTAACCATATATCTGATAGTAGCCCAATATCCAGCGAATATAAAGAAATCCTATATCTTGAAAATAAAAAGGCAAATAACCCATTTTAAAAATGGGCAAGTGATTTGAACAGACACTTCTCCACAAAAGAAATATGAATGGCTAAAAAGCACATGAAAAGATGCTCAACATCAGTAGCTGTTAGGGAAATGCAAATCAAAACTACAATGAGATACCATCTTATACCCATTAGACTGGCGGCCATTAAAAAAACAGAGGAGGGCCAAGATGGCGTAAGTGTAGGAGGGCGCACACTGCAAGCTCCCAGAGCAAGGCGGATTGGGGACGGGGTCCTGCCCGGGGGTCTGTGCTGTGCACGCGTGGAGTGAGAGGCTAGGGACATCTATCTGCGCGGATCGGCGGCATGGACCGAACAGTGGAGATTCGTGAGTTTTGAGGCTGCCGGTGGAGGTTGGCACAGGCGGCTGAGCCCCGCGGTTAGGGAAAAAAATAAAATAAAACGGCCATTTTGAGCAGTGGGCGGGGCGAAAAAGTTTTATTTTCTGGGGATCTGGCTGCCTGGCGCCCCTTGGACCTTGTGTGAACAGAGCAAACGAGCTAATCAGCACCCAGTAAACCAGAGGGGGGATTTTGGTCGGGAAACGCAGCTGATTTCCCTAGCCACCCAGGGATAAGACCCGGGCCGCTACGTACGGAGCCAGGAGGAAGGGACACTTCCCAAAGAAGGGAGGGTTCGGTTGGAAGACAGGGAAGGATATTTTATATTTTTAGACATTGATCTGGCTGCCTGCACCGCCCCATAGCTTTGGGGAGCAGATAAGCCGACCTGAAGCAGCACCAGGCTGAGAGAAGATGCGAATGTGCACTCAAACTGATTTACTGAGCAGCCCGGTGACGCTGGAGCTCGGCGCCAGAAGGGGCAGAATCCGCCATCTTTAGCACTCCTCACTGACTAACATCAGAGCTTCAGCTAACCTGGGGAGTCTGGAAAGTGGGACGTGCTTGATTAATTTCCACGGGCCCAGCTAGGGTCCCTTCCATAAGGGGGTTGGTCCAGAGGAGGAATTATTTTGGGTCTTGCATTTGGCTAAAAAAAAAAAAAAAAAAAAGTGAGGTCACCTCAACAAATGAAAAATAAATTCTTTTTAATTTAGATTAATAGCTAAAAGCTGCTTCAAGACCTGCATATACAACCCTGGGGGAAATTCATTGATAAACACAAGTAGGCAGGAAGGATCCACGTGGACCCTAGGGGAATCATTGACCCCCCTTAGCTCTGTTTGACTGCTTGCCTATGTGGATCTTTGGGTTCTCTCTGTTACTTTCTGGTCTATTGCTATTATTCCCGTTTTCCTCCCCCCTTCCTTTTTCCTTCTATTTTTTTTTTTTTTTTTAATAGGTGCTGCCAGCTTGTCGCTTATTTGCTGGGCTTCTTATTCAGTAATTTCCCACTCGCTGTATATATTGATTCTGTATTACAAACTATCGCTTATCCTTCCTGCATCTTTCTGCCTTCTGTTTTCTGTTGTGGCTCTTAGAGACAACATTTTTTCATAGGCCCACAACTTAAGGGTGTCAGTTTCTATCCCAACTATTTTGTTTTCTTCTTCTTCTTTTTTCTTTTTTTTTTTATTAGTATTAACTTTTTCCTTTCAGACCTTTGTCTACTATTTCTCTCCCTCCTCATAATTCTAGCCTTCTAAATCACTATATATATATATTCCTCCATTTGTTTTCCCAGTCCATTGTAGGAACTCCATATTTTTTCCTAGTACTCTACACTGCCTACTCAAGTTAAATATTCATCTCATTAAGTCTCAATTTGCCCCTCTTCTAACTTTTATCAATATTTCTATTATCCTTCTGCCTTCCTTACATCTTTTGATTCCTCTGGCCCTAACCTTTTGCCTTCAAGGGAACATAGAAAGAAGCAAGGAAATAAAATAAGAAGAAAAACTGCCAAAGAGAAAACTTAACTCACACGCGGAACCAACAGCTAAATAAAATTCTAGAGCATAGAGAAAAGCTAATCAACTGAATAAACCCATCAAGATAATATGATGACCAGAGGGCAACAGAAAAATACAAATGACTCTGAAAAACTGGAAAACATGGACCAGTCCAGTGCACAAAATAAAAACCAGGAA